>SDVV010027025.1:0-12165 GCA_016164225.1 Gammarus roeselii | reverse complement strand
GGAAGCTGTTAGAGTGATGCCTGCAATGGTCGGTACCATGCACGGGAAGCTGTTAGAGTGATGCCTGCAATGGTCGGTACCATGCACGGGAAGCTGTTTGAGTGATGCCTGCAATGGTCGGTACCATGCACGGGAAGCTGTTAGAGTGATGCCTGCAATGGTCTGTACCATGCACGGGAAGCTGTTAGGGTGATGCCTGCAATGGTCGGTACCATGCACGGGAAGCTGTTAGAGTGATGCCTGCAATGGTCGGTACCATGCACGGGAAGCTGTTAGAGTGATGCCTGCATGTCTTGGGCTCTGAAGGGAAACGTAATGGTGTCTTATTTGTAGTGTTTTCAGAAGGCAATGCAATAACTCTGCAAGATGAACGATATAATACAAGTGATAAGGGGACCAGGGAGCGTGCCTCCAAAGACGTTAAGATTGTCACTGGTAATTATGGTGTGACATGCCCCATGAATGCTTCATGATGTTAGTTCGGTAATAGCCTTGGCCACAGGCTGACTCGGTAATAGCCTTGTTCACAGGCTGACTCGGTAATAGCCTTGGCCACAGGCTGACTCGGTAATAGCCTTGTTCACAGGCTGACTCGGTAATAGCCTTGGCCACAGGCTGACTCGGTAATAGCCTTGTTCACAGGCTGACTCGGTAATAGCCTTGGCCACAGGCTGACTCGGTAATAGCCTTGTTCACAGGCTGACTCGGTAATAGCCTTGGCCACAGGCTGACTCGGTAATAGCCTTGTTCACAGGCTGACTCGGTAATAGCCTTGGCCACAGGCTGACTCGGTAATAGCCTTGTTCACAGGCTGACTCGGTAATAGCCTTGGCCACAGGCTGACTCGGTAATAGCCTTGTTCACAGGCTGACTCGGTAATAGCCTTGGCCACAGGCTGACTCGGTAATAGCCTTGTTCACAGGCTGACTCGGTAATAGCCTCGGCCACAGGTAGACTCGGTAATAGCCTTAGCCACAGGCAGACTGGGTAATAGCCTTGTTCACGGGCTGACTCGGTGATATCCCTGTCCACAGGTTGACTCGGTAATAACGTTGTCCGCAAGCAGACTCGGTAATAGCTTTGGCCACAAGCAGACTCGGTAATTGCCTTGTTCACAGGCTCACTCGGTGATATCCCTGCCCACAGGCTGACTCGGTAATAACGTTGTCCGCAAGCAGACTCTGTAATAGCCTTGGCCATAAGCAGACTCCGTAATAGCTTTGTTCACAGGCTCACTCGGTGATATCCCTGCCCACAGGCTGACTCGGTAATAACGTTGTCCGCAAGCAGACTCGGTAATAGCCTTGGTCACAGGCAATCTCGGTAATAGCCTTGTTCACAGGCTCACTCTGTGATATCCCTGCCCACAGGCTGACTCGGTTTTAATGCTGTCCGTAAGCAGACTCGGTAATAGCCTTATTCACAGGCTCACTCGGTGATATCCCTGCCCACAGGCTGACTCGGTAATAACGTAGTCCGCAAGCAGACCCGGTAATAGCCTTGTTCACAGGCTCACTCGGTGTTATCCCTGCCCACAGGCTGACTCGGTATTTACGCTGTCCGTAAGCAGACTCGGTAATAGCCGTGTCGGAAATCACGTGTTCCCTTGCCGTTTACCAACTGGTTGGACCCTAGTTTGTGCTGGGACCTTAAACCGCACGTTTGCTTGTATTTTTTGAGATATTTGACATTAAACGTAGTTTAAAATCGGTAAAGCTGATCAAGAGACCTCTAAAAGTGAGCTCCCTGGCCCCCGGCACGAACCAAGGGGCCGATTGGGAGTAGAAAGAAACCCCATTTGAAGGACCAGCATCCCCCCCACAGTGACGAAGACCAAGATTCCAACGGCAAAGAACGTCAGCCATTCCAAGATAACCAGCGCCACCTCAGCCTAAGATGACCGGAGAGACGACCGCATTGACAAGTTAACCAGGAACCTCCAGGAAATCAGTAATCTGCTAAGCCAAGCGACCGGCCTCTCAAAGCAGGAAGCATAAGTTTTCGCCTCAGAACCTGGCACAATTGACGACCGTCCAACGAGGCTCGAGGGTCATATCAAGGTCATTTCTCTCCATATCCACAAACCAGTAAAGAACCAAAATACTTAAGAGCCCGTAACTTACGCAAGTACCTCTACCTCTACGTCCGACGATTACTTCGACAAGCCTCCACCCCCTACAAAAACCCCAACCGAGCTCTGAGAGCTGCAAGGAGGAAGCAATACACGCCATTCAATGAACACCAACTTGTCCATAAATAGTCATACCTTTCCCGAACACCTGAAGATCACATTTGACGCCAACGACAGAACGGATATTTGTCCGTACACTCTGCGAAAAGAGCTGGGCTCCTTCACTGGCCGTCCAGTCCTCAGCATTACGACCAGCGGCGACGAAAGCGTCGCCATCAGAGTTGATACGAAACTCCAATTCTCTCACGACCAGACTATGCGTAAAGTCATGCACAATCGTACCACACCCGACTTTATCTACAAGTTCAGGTTTAATTTACGTTGAAGATATTCCAAAGGATGAAATCGATGAGTCTATTACCGGACTCGTTCAATACGAGGACTGCGAGGTCGGAACAAAAATTGCATCAAAAGTCACCCCAAAAAGATACACCACCACAGCCCTAATACAGAAATTCAACTGCCCCACCCCACCCAAATACATTAACCAAGGTCGCACCATTCGAGAGACGTCCGATGCGATGTTACAAATGCCAGAAATACGACACACGAGCGGAAACTGTAACGGTAAGCAAAGATGTTCGTACTGCTCCCAAGACGATCATGACAAACAGGCAGATCCCAAGTCGTGACAGTCAAAAGAGCCGAACTGCTTTTACTGCAAGGTGAACAGCCACCCTACCAGACACAGAGATTGTCCCTGGGATAAGACTGAGAGGGAGATCCTACAATTCCAGATGGTCTACGAGGTCGGGCTACGAGAGGCTGTGGCCTCGATGAACTTCACCCCGGATGACCCTCCTACCCAGGAGAGAAGACCGGCACCATTCCCCCTTCACTTCCTTATAACGTTCAAAGATAGCGGTGCAAACAAAGTGGCCTCTTCAACAAATCCATTTAAATTTATAAAATCGTTTTCCCAGCAACTGGGAGGAAAACCGAAAGACGTCCAACGACATGGAAAGAAGTATCTGACCCACGTCGTAGAACGTGAACAAACTAACTACCGAAATATTACAGAAATTAACAAACTCAAAGTCACTGTTGAAATATACCCGTCCTTCAACAATACCAAACGAATTATTTATACTTCTCGCTACAGACTCACAACAGACCTCAGTGCATTCTCAGAAGGTCTGACAAAGGATTATGGAGTTCCAACGTTTATCTAGCCGACTGGATCAAATCACGGAATACTAGTTATACTCCTTATAAAATTACCTTCCCAGGACGCTACGCACCGGAATTCAAAGTAATCCCGGGAGAACATGGAAGAACCAAAACCTACACAGTTGCAACATGGCCTCCAATGTGAAAAAAATGCCTTGAATACGGTCACGTCATCAAATAATGCCAGCCGCAGAAACCCCAACGCTGTAAGAGGTGTGCCGACGAACACGACAGAAAAGACTGCACAGCCAGCCAACCAAATTGCTACCACTGCTCATGCCTCCACGAGAGAGGCGACCGCGACTGCCAAGTATACATGGACCGGAAAGACGTAACAATCACCCAAAACGAGCGCAGAGAGCTACACGGTACCAAGCCATCCAATCCCTGTGAGAAATCATTGGCAGGAGGTTATATAATTAAAGTTTACCTTATAATGTTAAGTATATTTAATGAGTTACAGTTCTCACTTTTTCCTATGTAGTTTATTGTCTTGCTTAGTTTCCGTAGTCTCCACTACACGTCGCCAGCGGTACATAATAAAGTAACGAGCGTTGAATTCGTTGCAACACTGAGAGGTCTACCAGGTCACATCTTCGATTAAAAACTCTTCAAGTTTTTCCTCATCAATCCAACAAGACTTTGTCTTCAATCGCTTACAGTCTTTGTGATAGTTAAAATTGCCTGAATTATCCGCCTGTACAATGAAGTTCAGTGTTTTAAGTATCTGGGCTCCCATGTGGAGATAACTGAACTAATGGAAACTGAAGTGAAGGCGCGAGTGAAGGAGGGATGTAAAGTGTTGGGTGCACTAAAGAGTGTAATGAGCTGTAGGACGTTGGGGATGGAAGCAAAGAGAGGGCTGTATGAAGGTGTTGTTGTCCCAACTGTGCTCTACGGAGATAAGGCTTGGGGGGTGAGAGCAGAGGAGAAAAGAAGGTTGAATGTATTCGAGATGAAATGTTTGAGGAGCATGGCTGGAGTAACGCTGAGAGACCGGATCACCAACGACGTGGTTGTGTTATGATCGGCCTCTACTGGCACACATTTTATAAAACTTGGCTAACCGAACATTACCATCGAGAGGTGCGTAGTGTGTGTCCTAGAAACAGTGTAGGCCTTAACCCTGTTAACCCCTAGCTTAAGTTACACGAAGAAATCCCTTGCCTTGCATATTTTTACTTCCCCTCCGATGTTTGTTTAAAAGAAACAGGTGGTCCCTTCGCGGATCGTGTAACGTAGGAGACATTGACGAGTTGAGGGCCATTTGCGCACCTTGTAAAACTCCGTGTGTTGGCTATAGTATGGACTAGATCCAATAACACTGTTTAGCTTAGGGGCATCATATGTGGTAAACAATAGATGGGAGGAGCCTGTATATTACTTAACAGATTTTGTTGTATATTTACCAATGAGGTTGTGGTATTAAGACGCCCCGCCTCTTAGATGACCCAAAAAGGTGAATGGTCCCCCTTATTGGAGGACCACTTGATATCCACGAACAAGGCCCTCCCACATATTATTCAGGGCAGACCCGAACGACAGAGGCACACACTTGCCATCAGCTGCGGCCATCGGGCAGAGAGGGGACACTCTCCAGCAGCTGAAGCCTTCGGGTGTAGGCCTCCCACTCTACTCTACGCTCGTCTTTCACCTAATACATTTCTTTTTGCTGTTCATTTACACTTTTGTTACAATGTGTTCGTTATGAACATCAATATTATTTCAGTGCTCTATTGAGTTTACCTGTTGGCTTGTTACTTCTCTTTATACGAAAAGGCTTTTCCAAAACCAATGTTTGATCATTCCTACCTTGCTTTACCCAATTATCACAACCTGAAAAGCTTTAACATAACATTGGTGGACAGCGGTGAAGGATTGAAGCAAAATATTTGTCTGGTAAATTAAAACCATCACTTCACACTTCAAAACAAAATGCTTCAGCCCCCGTATACACGCCTTCATTTCATAAGACACTCGACATCATGCCACCCCTCTCGCAGTCACGTGCTACCAAAGAAAAAGGCAAAAATGAGGGAAGAACGAGAGACCATCTCTGCGGTCAACAACATCACAGCAGGCGGTCGCAAGGCGGGTGGCCAAAGACACGAGCCAGCCTTCCTGCTCGAAGTCTGACAGCGGCCGAGCAACCACAAACGCACAGCACGGCAGTCTGTCAATGCTGGCAGGCCGAGGGGACAGCTGCATCCGAGGACAAACTGCCTAGGCCAAGATGGACATCAAATAAATGGAGACGAACAGCCGGGCGGACAGGGCTCCACGAGCCGCATAGAGAACCAGGGGCCCCTCTCAAATCGCCACTTAACATCTCGAGAAAAAACAAAAACAAAGAATTGTAAGTAATCCCATCTATCAAGTGTGATATATCACGATAGGTCGTGCTCCCGTAAGAAGTGAAATTAGTGAGTTCGTAAAAATTGAAGTAATTACAGTTCCTGAAAAAAACTCATTATATCTGCTCTCGAATTCATCAGCAAATGAGTACAAAATTAGTTTTGAAGTGAATTTAAGTAGGTGCGCGTAAATTATTCGACCTGCTGTTCCAGCAATAAGAAAAAAATGAGTCGCAATAGCGGAAAAGAAATCCTGAAAAGCACGAAAAATATATTTATTGTAAAATAAAATTAAAAATAGAAAAATGTCAGAAAATTGAAGATGAATCCTGAAATACATAGCAAAATATATTTATTGTACATAAATAAAAAAATGCCAGAAAATTAGGTTGAAAAACAAAACCAATGAAATATATCTAGGTTGATAATAAAATAGATAGCTTGTAGTTCACCGGTGTTGTATATGAGTTTTCTTTTTGTAGTATATACGCAATTTTTGTGCCAATTGAACGTAGACAACTGGCGATAGAATTTAGTAGAGGTAAAAATAATACGATTTCGTGATTAAGTCATTCACCCAATAATTATATTATGTCCCGTTTTGCGGCCAAGTTCATACAATGTAGTGTTTTAACTTTTCGAACCTTTGTTTGCAATAGGTACAAATTTGTATGACCAACTGGTCATGTGTCATGCCCAATGAGCTCTCATAAATTTCAATAACACTTCATGTAAAGTCGATTTCGTGATTAGGTCATGCACCGAATAATTATTTTGTGTCCCGTTTCGCGGCAAAGTACATACAGTGTCATGTTTTTCCTTTTCAAACATTCGTGTGCAGTAGTTACAAATTTAAATGACCAACTGGTCATGTGTCATGTCCAATGAGATCTCATAAAGTTGATTTCGAGTGTTGTCAATAAATTGTTGTGTAGCATTCAAGTCTGCGTAGAAATGCGGTATTATATTTCAGGTAATTACAGTCCAATTTTAAAAATTTCCATGACCAATTGGTTAGGTTACACTTTTAGTATGTCCGATGTACGGTTATAAATTTCAATTTTATTTCATGTAAGGTACATTTCATGTGTTGTCGATAAAGTGTCGTTGTAGCATTCAGGTCGGAATGCATTTGCAGAAAATTATAGTTCAAATGTCAAGATATTATGGTTTTTCTTCAAGTGGATATAGGAGTGCAGAACGAGCGAACGCGTGAATAGAGGAATGATTGAACAAATCCTCACCAAACCAACTCAAACCTATGCCAAAACAAATCATGCGATGGATCGGTAAATGAAGGGAGACGAAGGCAAGTCATTTCTAAGCGACAATTTACTGACTCAGGTCAGAAGCGGACAAGTCGTTCCTAAGCGACAATCACTGACTCAGGTCAGACGCGGAAAATAATTTGAACATCGGAATTTATAATGTTAGCTTTGTCGTGGCAACTGTACGGACAAGTGCCTTGAAATAAAAGGCGAACGGCAGCCCACTTTAACTCCCGGGAGACATAGCGTGGGATTACGAGAGAGTAAAACCGAGCATCATGAATTTCAAAACCGTTAACCCCAATTTACCGACCAAGCAGAATAAAATACCCGCAAATCATGTGATTCCAAACGCGATAACTAAAAAAAGAATACATTAACAAAAAATAACACATCATGTCCACAATCCGAATAATTGTCTTATGATCAAATGTAAAATGCAGTGTGTCCGATGTAATTATTAGAGTGATGCGTATCCAGGTCGAGTTTATTGAATTCATTTAGAAGAGGTGAAAATATGTAATTAATAAGATGTGTGAGGGGTCAACCTGTCACCTGCGTGTGATATCTACTATGTCCATAATAATGTGTAAGGCAATAATTCCTGTCACCTGCGTGTGATATTTTACTATGTCCATAATAATGTGTAGGGTAATTATTCTATAAGTCATGTCTCCCGAATTGTGAAATTAGATCAGAAGCTTTGCTCCCTTTTTGCCTATGTTAGTTTAACGGTACCTTGAACCAACATACGCTGAAATGAGTAAAATAATACAATGAAACTAGTAGACAGTCTCTATCCCATCTTTCCGTGGCATCCTGTCAATTAGGAAAAAACGTTGTAAGGATGGGTACAGAGAGAGTCTAAGTCTAGCACATGGTGGCATGCCCTAATCAAAATATCAAAGTTCAATAAAAATTTGCATTCAGCTATATATATATATATATATTGGCCGCTATGTCCTAACACGTGAATCGAGTTTTTTTTAATAATTGATCAAACCGTGCGAAACATGCCATAAATGTTTATGCTGCGAGATATCACACGGTTAGAGAATTGTTTTTTCTCGACAAAAAACGTATAAATGATACAACCAACCTCTTAGCGCACTGTATTACATACAATCATGTCTAAAAACTCCACGCAGCCTGCCTTCCTACATGGAACGACACCCGGGTCGAGGGAGTACTATGTCAAAACTTGCAAACACATAGCTTGGATGTGAGGACACATTCATTCAAATAAAGGAAGGGGGGTGTTATGATCGGCCTCCGCTGGCACACATTTGATTGAACTTGGCTAACCGAACATTATCATCGAGAGGTGCGTAGTGTGTTTCCTAGAAACAGTGTAGGCCTTAGGCCTGTTAACCCCTAGCTTAAGTTACACGGAGAAATCCCTTGCCTTGCATATTTTTACTTCCCCTCCGATGTTTGTTTAGAAGAAACAGGTGGTCCCTTCGCGGATCGTGTAACGTAGGAGACATTGACGAGTTGAGGGCCATTTGCGCACCTTGTAAAACTCCGTGTGTTGGCAATAGTATGGACTAGATCCAATAACACAGTTTAGCTCAGGGGTATCATATATGGTAAACAATAGATGGGAGGAGCCTGTATATTACTTAACGGATTTTGTTGTATATTTACCAATGAGGTTGGGGTATTGGGACGCCCCGTCTCTTAGATGACCCAAACAGGTGAATGGTCCCCCTTATTGGAGGACCACTTGATATCCACGAACAAGGCCCTCCCACATATTATTCAGGGCAGACCCGAACGACAGAGGCACACACTTGCCATCAGCTGCGGCCATCGGGCAGAGAGGGGACACTCTCCAGCAGCTGAAGCCTTCGGGTGTAGGCCTCCCACTCTACGCTCGTCTTACACCTAATACATTTATTTTTGCTGTTCATTTACACTTTTGATACAGTGTGTCCGTTATGACAATCAATATTATATCAGAGCGCTATTGAGTTTACCTGTTGACTTGTTACTTCTTTTTATACAAAAAGATTTTTCCAAAACCAATGTTTGATCATTCCTACCTTGCTTTACCCAATTATCACAACCTGAAAAGCTTTAACATAACAGTTCGAAACCGAACAGGGGTGGCGAAGAAGTTGGAGGACTGAGTGGATTCGCGTGTTCTGAGATGGTTCGGGCACATGGAGAGGATGGATGAAGGGAGATTGGTGAAAAGGTGATGGATGCGGAGGCGAGTGGTCGCAGGCCTAGAGGTAGACCGAAGTTTGGGTGGATGGATCGTGTGAAGCAGGCGTTGGGCAGGAGAGACATGAATGTGGAGGTGGCGAAAGAGCGTGCAATGAACAGGCGTGAGTGGAGAATGGTTGTGAATGGTTGATCTTGACGCTGCTCTGATGTGCTTTCCCGCCCTTGGCATCCCGCTGTCGGGATGGTCGTGGGTGGGGGGAGGGCCCGGCCATTATGACGCGGCGGAGGTAAACCAGTGATAACTGTCGGACCCTGCTGCTGACGACGGATCCTCGGACTACACTCGTGACCCAGAGTGTATGTTGAGGGGGTACCGGCCGGACCCTTTAGCACAAAAGGGCTAAGTTTTGTGAGTGCGAGCGTATGAGGGTGTGAGGTGCGCCTTGCCGTCGGCCACCCCCTATTCTGGGGGATGCGGCCTAGTGTCTGTATCTGTATCTGTGCAATGAAGTTAGTTTGACCAGGCGACGCCTGCGCAGACTATAAGCTGTCTCATATACGTTGTTAAGGTCTTCCTATTTATTATAATGTAGAGAGCAAAATAATTTTTCCTGGAATTTTTCCGCTTTTGCGAAGCGCTTTTAATGTTATGCGTCCTACTGTAACATTTTCCTATCAATATTAGATTACCTCCATGTATTAGAGCACATTTTCTGCAACTTCGTCAAGAGTTTTTCAATTGTTAGGTTTTTTATGAGTGAAATTTACAAGACATTTCCATTGTCTCATCGGGTGCAAGCACGTTCAACTCCGCGTGCCAAAAAATATTTTTGAACCGCCGAAACCACGTCAGTGATATGATGCCTTGTTTCTTCTCTATCTAACCAAATTCCCGCTTTAACAGGCTATATCTCACGAGCACGGTCTCATTCTTGAGGCTTGAAGCAATTTTTCTACAGCATGAAGTGCTATTCCAGCGGCATCAGCGACAGCCAGCTATTCCATACGAGCTATGGCCGACAGCTATTCAGCCATCCAGGGCAGCCAGGCAGCCAGTCGTCCGCCTGTCCTGAAGTTTCAGCCAGCCATCCACCTGCCGTGAAGCTCATTGCCTCAGTTACGCTGCAACACTGGTAGTGCTCGTTGTGTGTCGTTGTCACTCCTCAGCCGGGTCCGTTTCTGCCAAACCCACACCCGCCACCAAATCATTCCTCTCACAATCCTATGTTATGCATTGCATGAGCAAAGTGAACTTGACAAATTTTTAGGAGAGTGTGACAGTGATCTTCCCAATGTATAGGACCTGTGATATTTGAGTTAGCCAGTCATTGATGTTGGTGAGTTTCGAGTTAAAGAAGATGATCCGTGTCCAGTGAAGCTGCCGCTGCTGCTCCCAGGCTTGCTGGTCGCAGCCCTCGGGCAGGCTTCAATTTGAACTCTTCCTCTTGCTGCTTATTGGACAGCTCAAGTTCATCCGACCCTGGATGACATGGATTAGCAAGTCGTGGTGCGATGCTCTCTATCTACGTGATTTTAAACTATCCTTGCTGGTGCACCCAGCACCTTTCATAGACCAGTTTTGCGCTGGATACCGAATTTGTGGCAGTGGAATTTTCATTTATTGATTTTTACTTAGTTACCAAATGTAGCCAATTTTTCTAGGTAAGACTTATCATTTTATATTCATGAAAACTTATTGTTCTTAAAATATACCAATTATATATTTGTATTTTTGCTCCAAGTTGCATTCCACTTTTTATCTCCCATTTGCCCTCCTGTGATGACTGTTCACGAGCGATATTAATTTGATCAAATCAGATATAGTATTTCGTTTTACATAATAATAGCTCTGTCCTGCTGTTTTTGACTCATTCTGTTTAATGTTTCGTTCCTCCTATATTCCTGAATGACATCATTCAAGTAAAGTGTGTAGGAAGGCATGTTGACGTTAAGCGGTTGAAGTTGGCTTTTCGACAACTGACACGTGAACTACCAACACAAATTGAAGTGGAAGTGTTGGAGAAGTCTTCACGGTGTTGACAAGTGTGCTTTTGTACTAAAGTTTACTTATGAAATTGTGTGCTCGGGAAATTCTTTGAGTTCTTTGAAACGGCAAGTGTGCAACCCTTGTGTAACGGGCAGTTGTGGGTGCGTTGGAAGTTTCCTAGTTTCCTTTTCACGGTAAACATCTCACTAAGCGTAGCGGGCATCTAGAGTGGCCCAGCGCATCAACAGTGAGAGTGCTGCTGCAAGTAGGTAGGTACGTGCTGACTGTTTGAAAAACGCCGTAGTGCCTACAGAAACTCGCGTGTATTTTTGTTCTGGTAATTGAACGCCTCGAATCTCGATGGTTACTTTTAGTTTATGAGTGTATGAGCATGAGTTGTTCCGGTGACATACTGGCATTTCGTGCAAATATCCAGGTGTTGTTTTCGTGAGGAAAGGAACGCCCTTTTTTTCGAAAAAGAAAAGGGTGGCGCCTGCGCAAGTCTTTCCAATCGTGACTGGGCACCGGGAGGTGGAGGCCAGGTAAGGTGATGTGGATCATGTGTCACAAAGAGTGTGTGTAGAGACTGGTGAGGGGGCATGTTGGGGAGGAGGGGTTGAGTAGGCGAGCCAGGTTTGAAGCAACCTAGAGGGTTGGGCCGGGATGGTGAGCGACGCGTGAACCGTTGAATGGAACACAAGACTTCGTGTTTACAAGAAGGCTTAGCCAGGTATGCCTTGTTCCTTTGAGTTGCTTCTTCAAATGGTTGTCAGCGCTCAACTGGTTTGCGCATGTAGCTGCCGTACCTAGGGATGTTCATGTTGCTGAACCAGTGGTGGTCTCAACTCACTGGTGTATATATTAGTTTATATATAAATAGGTTTATATGCATTTATATATATCTTTATATATAAAAATATGTTTAATATATATTTATATATATATATAGGTTTATGTATATATATATATATGTATGGATGTAGGTTTATGTATATATATATATATATATAGCTATACATATAT
>SDVV010027024.1:0-12166 GCA_016164225.1 Gammarus roeselii | reverse complement strand
CATATAAACATATAAATGCCATATGAATAATCCGAAAGCTTGCGGTCTGTCCACCCCTTTTGCCTGCAAAATCCAGTTCCGGTCCCGCTCACCTGACTCAACCCGTCAGCGAACTCCGTAGACTGAAAATTAACTCTATTTATCCCTTTCTAATTCCATCACTAATCCGCGTCTCGTAGTTATATATACTGCTACTAGCCCAGCCTAGATGAGGTTCAGCGGCTGCGGATGCTGAAGGCTCCAACGGAGGTTGTTGCCACTGTGGCGGCTATAGTCCTTACGTCACATTTGCCGAGTAAGGGTGTTTATTAGTTTCACAGTTCTTGTCGATGAATTTTTTAAATGTGTTTACGTTATTACTGCTAACCACATCATGATGTGGTAAACGGTTCCAAGTTGTTGACATCTTGGTTGGAAAGGTGTTTTCCATCACTGATTTTATGAACGGTTTTACCTGCAGTTGTTGTCCATTATATGTGTTCCTTGGATTATAATCACGGTCAAAGAGGCCCTCAGGGCTAACTCTAGTAAATCCATTTTGGTATTTAAATGCCTCTGTTAACGAACCTCTAAATTGTCTTTTTCAAGTGATATCAGTTTGAGTTCATCGAGTCTTAGCGGAAATGTCTTATTTCTCTGTTATGGAATCATTTTTGTGTTACCGCCCTACGGGGGAGTCTGCATTAACTTCACGTTGGGACTCCGGTGGAACATGAAAGCAAATAATAAATAAATAAATCATTTATGTTGCTCAGTGCTGAAAACGATCCATTTTGTTATATTTTTACTGCATGCAATTTCTTATGTTCAATAAATTTTAATTTTACGGCTAGTGAAATGATCGTCACCGAATCGTAATATTAGGTTAGAGATGCCAATAACGACTCTCGTTTGCCGAAAGATGAAATAGTGCACTTTGTTTTCCTCGTTTTTTTTTTGCAAGACATTATTATCTCAACGATATTAAAACCACCGGCTACGAGAGTATGAATTGCGCTGGTATTTGGCACATAGTTACTGGACTGGGAACCATTTATGGTGGCAACAAGATATAATAAGCCAGTTCAGCTAAAATTGCATCAGAAAATGTCCTCACTTTCTTATAGGCTCTGAAACTTATGACTAAGCCGCCAGAGAAGAGCTGAAATATTCGTGAATGTAGGTAATATTTTAATGATATGGTCGACTTATGCCTCATTTTTGCTCGTGCTTAAAGTCATGTGTCAGTAGAGGTATACTGTTTCTCCTCACCTGCGATTATCATGATGTCGAT
Source organism: Gammarus roeselii (assembly GCA_016164225.1). Taxonomy (NCBI): domain Eukaryota; kingdom Metazoa; phylum Arthropoda; class Malacostraca; order Amphipoda; family Gammaridae; genus Gammarus; species Gammarus roeselii. Next base: position 10,893 of record SDVV010027024.1, on the reverse strand, counting down.
CATTATGGAAGGAAAATATTGCGCGTACTTACCTTCATGGACGCAGCAGACTATCCTGCTGACACCCTCAAAGCCGCAGGTGGTGGGCAATGTTGCCCAGGTGGTGTAGGATGCCATAGCGTGATGGCACTGTTGCAGAGGCAGACACAGCCCATCGAGCGGACGTCCCCTACTGGTGTCTTTGCAGGATTTGTTGCGATAGCTGGGTGATCTGCGGCCCTCACCGAAAAAGATGACACCTAAAGTGAAAATTTACGGTGTGAAGCGTGTTACCGTTCATCCCGTTTTTATGCCTAATGATGCGAAGGAGTCCTTCAGACACGAAAGTGGTTATCGAACATCAATTATGAAGAATATAGCCTGTTAGCCTATAAATGAATGTTTGTGCTACAAGTAGCTATTAAGCCAATACGGCGTGCCGTCCTTGGTTTAGAAAGAGCCCGTACAAAGCATTTCATAACTTGATAAAGCACTTACTGGCATAGCGGCCGATGAGCGTGAGACCGTTCGTGCGATGGATGGTGGAGCGTAGAAGAGCTTGGTGACTCACAATTCAAAGCATTTGCAGCCTCGTAGGATCTGACTGTAATGTAACTGGTTGGAGGAACTAAGTGATCTCAATCATCAAGCTGCATACCATGTGACGTAGGGAATCTTCACAGCTGATAGTCAGTATGCGTTTGTAGCGAACAGTTGCTATTGGGAATGTTGCAGATACGTGCCTCTACACTCACCTCGTTACCATAGCCTCGAGAGAGTTGCCACGGCAAAATCCCCTAATTTCAAGCAAGCACAAGGACGCTGCAATATGATGTCATCGCACCGATGTGCGACCATCTGCATCACATAGTCTCTGTAAATTCTGTGCTTTAGGCACTGTTTTCAATCGGTCGAGTCTCAGATCAGTAAACAAATAGCAAACAGATTAACGAGTTAAGAGTGATCAAGCTCTGGGTCATACCTACATACGACTGTGAAATTGAATCCGTTGGTAATGCAACAATTTGTATTTCCCGGATGCCAAAAAGTTTGTTGGAGTTATTTATTCGGGACATTGGAAGCCAGGTATTCGCTTTAAGATAGCTTTAAGGTTGTGAAAAAAAAATATAATCTATTTTTTTTTCAATAAAACTCCCTTAATTACAGTGTGGACAACTCCCTACTAAACCGCGACGCTATAAGCGTGGATCCGACTGGCGAATGTGGAGCAACATGTAAATGCTTGTGCGACAGCACTAGTGGAAATGTTGGCCAGGTGGCAGCTACGCTGGGATCTGCTGTAAACAGCAAATAAACTCCAAGTAAGTACGTATCTATAGTGAAAATCAAATGCGAGCTAAATATGGATTGAATTTTGTTGGTACGAATGTTGTTGAACATTCCTGCGGCCTCCAATACTAGACAGGATAGAAGTTGTCATGTCGCAAGCTGCCTAAATTGAAACCATTTAGTAATATTAGAAAAAATCATCTATTAGCGTAGAAGGGATTTTGTCGTTGCTTGTACCCGTTCGTTTGCTGCTAGTTCGGTATCACACCTTCATTGATTTTATAGCTCACAACTTGACCTAAAAAAAAAATACGATGAGATACGCGTCGTTCTTTTAAGATTCGTTTTCGTTTTGCTATTATCCTGCACAGAACTACATTTTAAAGATTTGTCAGCAATGCTTGGATATGATGCACTTCAGAGTTTGATTTTATCGCCAAGTAGACATGCTACGGAATGTTCCTGTACTTGGTCTCTAAAATTTGTTATAGAGATTGAAGTGCTTGCGGTTGTGAATACGCATTTTGCTTTGCATTTTGCTCATGAAGGGCCACCATCAGGTAATTTTCTAATGGTCTATATCGATTTGCTTATGGATATAAATGTATGTGCGGGAAAAATAAGAAATCCGATAAGCATCGTTGAATTGGGTTTCTTAAAGACTATCTTTAGATGAATATCTTGTAGCCACAAATTGTCAATTTAAGGAGGCAATAACTTGGAAAAGAAATTAATCTCTGTCATACTTTCCTTGTCAACACGTCATACATATTAAAAAATTATTCTGTAGCTTGAAGATTTAGATGCTTGTAGCTTGTCAGGTGGGAAGTTAATGAAAAAATATGTAAATCAAATATTAGATTATTACTAAATACCATATCATCTTTAGGACAATGTTGACACATCTGGTTAGTATGATCTTGAACGTCATGAATATCAAAGACCTATAATATATCAGTTGTATTGAACACAATTCATGAGGCAGATCATTGTTTAAATATTGTGATGTGTGTAGTTTGTAATGGATTTTATTGAACCTTAAAACATTTCACACATATTTTTTTAAGAACAATGTTTTCTCCATCAGTGATTTTTTTCCCGCCCAAAACGAGCTTATTTCATTCAATTTTGAATCCCATCACAGTTCCCACCCGAATTCGAACTATTTCCAGTGAGTAGGTTACGCATAGTCCTCCAACCATACGAATAAAACTTTGACTTAAGCTTACTGCTTAATGTATAATTTTTTTTAAACATTAACCAAATAAAAGTGACAGTATAGGTGAGAAACTTTGTTCAGTACAATAAACAGGAAAGTTCGTAAATGTTAGAGCGGTGCCGTTTCCACACAGATTGGAACTGGCTTTTTACGAAATGAAGTAGACTGTCTAGTCTAAAGTATAAACTGATTTGCAGTTGTATCGACTATTTTAGCTGCAACTCGGATTCAAAGGTTGCTAGCAGCCTGGCGTAGTATCTGGGAACACCGTTGTTCTGTGGTTGTAAATGCTTTTCGAGTTCCGGCCAGATGTTTGTTGACAGTGATAGAAAAGAAATGTGAGATGACAGATCACAACGACAGCGCGTAGGCTCTTATCCTCAACATAAATTATCAGTCAGAGGGAGCCCGTTCCTTTCGTGAGGTGTGCAGTGATATTCATTGCCGTTATCCTACATTCATCAAAGTGCAGTGACTTGAGCAATAAAGTGTATTGGGCTTTATTTATATATGTTGCCCGCTACGTAGTTGTCAAGTCTGCGAACTCCTTGTGGAAGCTTTGCGATAGCAAAAATTGCAAGACAGCTCGCCTTTATCGACGTCTTTTTGAGGAAATCTCAGCACGTTCTTCAGCGGTACCGGCTTCCGGAGAAAAGGGGTCGATAAATGCGGACTGGGATCCATTTATGCTAAGCGCTGGAGAATCAATTTCTACGAGTGTATGTAAATACGGAAGAAACAGTAAATTTCAAATTTCGACCGTTTAGTTCAGAATATGTAGAGATGAGTAGAGTGTGAAGTGATATGCAGTTATATCAATAATACCTCTGTCTAATGACGCTAACTAAAGTGTCAAGCGCATTTGCAGAATTTAGTAAACAAGCTATGCTCTGATTGATTTTGTTCATATTTTTATAGGAAAAGTTGGATGTGATACGAATATGGACCGCTATAACTAAAACTCTGACCCCCAACATGCATCGGTACATAGGTTGGAACAGTCGCTGTCGAACAAGCAATGCAATATTAATATTATTTTTGATTATATTTATTAACACGTAAGTTGTTGTTGCAGTTTTCTTCTGTGTGATTTCAAAAGTTAAATTAAACGTCTGTGTGTGCAGCGCGATTACGCGATGAATTTTTTCAGACCTTTGTTAGCCTAATAATAACAATAATAATAATAGTCTATTGAAGCACTCCATATTACAATAATGATTACAAAGAAACAAGTTTAACAAAGCATTCTAACCAGTACATTCAAATTACGCACCAAAAGAAAATACGTGGAGGCTAAGTATAGAAATGAAATATGAGACAAAACAATTTTATAAGTCGAGTTAGTGACAAGAGTGTCCAGATTCACCCGTTCCCACATTTATTTGCATTTAAAATATGATGTTAGAGAGGTAAAGTATTCAGCCACCTGTCCGCCAACATATTTAGGACGTATTCCAACTTTACATCCACGTACATACAATGGGCTCACGACATGGAATGACATGCAGATCGAAGTCTAGCATTATTTATATTATTATCGGGATCTTCCTGCATCATGCATCTGAATTCTGTCCCACCTCGCTTCTATTGGATATACGTTGTATCCATTACTGTTATGTATGGCCTACAGGAAGGGATTATTAGATCTTACAATACACCCCTGAGGAATATAAGCTCATTTTCCAGCTCATACCATATGACAGACAACCTCAATGTTTCAGATACAAAGCTAGCATTTGTTCTTCATTTGTATGCCGCTCTCAGTTTACTGATGGTGAATCTCGTAAACTTACACCAAACCTACTTACAGTAAATATGGTGGCTGTTGGTATTGTAGAGCTGCATTTTTACATCCGTTGTGCAGAAGTCGAATTTCCTTAGAAGCTGATTGCCAACCGCATTTAATTTCCGAAGCGGCTTGGAGGTATCAGCATTATGACACCGAGTGTTAGTTATTAAGTGACTTAAAGAGGTATTGAAAGCTGTCCTCATAATCTAGCCACGTATCAATTGGTACATCATTCATTCAGAATTCGAACCTCTGCATGGTGCGTTTTTAATAAGCATACCAACAGATTTTTCTGTATCGAACTCGATATCTGTGGTTGTTATTGGAAAGCATCCACAGGAGGCCCAGTAGGACAATATCGTCGGCTATATAATAGCGTTAATGCAGCATCACCAATGTGACACCCAACAAGGGTAGGAGATATTCGTTTTTGTTGGCTGTCTACATACACACTGAATAAGTGGGGTGAGCGAGGGGAGGCCTCCCTGCCTTATCCCTTATCACGTTGGTTGTTCGTAACGGATTTGATGCTGAGCTTCCAATCGGATTTCTCATTGTTTCTGTTGGAACTAGTATGTTAGTAGTTTTACGAGATGTACAGGCGGGCCTAACCCTCATTCAATAGTTTTTTTTGAATAGTGTCCAATGATTACCGTGGTCAACACACGACACTTGCAAAAATTAGTGCGCTATATCTATCTATTACAACAAATGTCTCTTTGTTTCTTATTCTAAAAGCGGTATAAATTAATATGATTGATGAATCTATATACTGTAAATTATATTTGGCTTCATGAAACACGCACCAGCCGCTCAGCGCAGTTGAACTGCGACCAATTCAATTTGAAAGTCCGTTTTGCTAGTTTACACAGTACAATTTATCAATGGAGTTCATGTGTCAAATGAGAAGTATACCAATTACCCTTGATGGGGAGGGAGACGGGTAACTGCTCCCTTGGGCTCCATAGGACCCCTTTAGAATAGAATCTGCCATACACACCGAAGAAGAAGGAAATGCAACAAAGTTCGTTAAGTACTAAGTCACCAAAGTAGGATTACATACTCGCACAGTATTGTATGCAAGTATGACACAACAAACCGTCAAGTGAACGCCTGGCGTCACTTTTCTTCAGAATTATTCCTCATCCAAGAAATACATTTAGAGTTGGGAAATTTGTATTATGGGGATTAGCACCATTATACAATTCGAATTTTGGTGTGAATTGTCTCGAGTCAATGATGTGGCTTCGTATGTGATGATTGCCAATGAAATGGTGGCCCAAGGACACTACCAACTGACGCATTGACAGTTAATGCAATTTTACATATCAGACAGACCTTCGATAACTTGATTGAAGTTTATTGTGTGACAATTTGACGTGATTTGTCAGGAGAGTTGTTAAAAATCTACAGGGTTGTCATATACCTCTGATCACTGCTGTGAAACCAGAGGCCTCCTCATCCCTAAGTACCAAATATTTCACCATTAATAACAATATAAAAATTAGGAATAAAAATGGAAATGTGTCATTGGTCCTTGTTTCTTACGTTGATCAAACTGATGTGCCGACAGGGAAATAATGCGATGAAAGTTAGTCTTTACCAGACCTTTTGCATTGGGCATTTGCTGGTATGACTATACAAAAATAACTGCTTATGAAATTAGGATTTTTCAAATAGTTTCTTGTCCTCGTGTACTGCATTTCCTGATCACAAATCACACCAGTTGATGCAATACGACAATTCTCACATAAACTGTATCTTCTGATTATTATTACCTCGAAGCCTGTAGGCAACAATCGGCTTAATTACGAGAAATTTGAGATCATTCAAATCTAATTTTGGTCTGATATTGGGGATTTAAAAAAGTTCTTCTAAATTCGACGTGAGAGGAGTTGCTTTTTCGTTCAAGAATATATAAATCCTAACAGAAAGCCTTTAGGAATTCTTTTCGCGTAAAAAAGATTGGGTAACTTTGCATTGTAGTCGCCGAACATATTCTCGATGTAAATAATATTTCCAAATCATATTCTTAATGTAAACCATACTTGCATAGGGGGAAGAGAAGGAAAGACGAGATGGAACGGGTCAATCAGCGAGCATTCTTTCAATTTAAAATTATATTTCCTTTGACATTTTGTAATGCTACAGAAATCGAGGAAAAGAATATTCCATAAGTTTAGACGTAATCTAATGTCGAATTCTACAGAGTAGAATAAATTTGAACAAATGCGTAGGATCTATATTGTGAAAGAATATAGCCTGCAGAAGTTGCCTGCGCTGCGCTTCTGCTATTGGGATAGTGACCTACTGCTGAAGCCTGCAGCTGCAGTGTGTTCAAACAAAAGTTTCACCAAATTCTTTAAGTTATTATAACTGAAAAATCCATCGTTGAATATATTGACCCTGAACATATTTTGCAAACATATAAAATGCAAAATTCTAATCAATATCATAATTTCAGCAACATCAGTATTTAGGTCATTTAAATTTTTAACCTGCCTAAAATTGAATTGCAAGACTTGGATTAGTCTTGTTTGAAGGAAAACTCTTGAACTTCCATGATGATGTTTTTAATAAAAATGATACTAAATATGGTCACCCATATTTGAATTTTCGAATTCATTCCATGCTTCCATCCACAAGATATATTCAATTGCCTACATTATGTGCTTCTTGATCAGAAACAGAATAATTGACGCTCTGCACTGTCTAATTTCAAATAAAATTGATCTTAGAATTGAACATAATTTATTATGGGTAACCAGTGCGGATAAGATCACAAATCAGTGGCAAGATAGAAAACGATGACAATAGCTACAATGTTAGATAACTTGGCCGTAAATGTATACGGCCAAGTTATCTAAGGAATTTGATTTCTCGTAGCTTTAAAGTTTAAAGTTTTTTTGGGAAACTTATGTTCGTGTATCTGAATCTTTTATATAAATACAGTGTGTTTAAATAAATACACTGTATCAGATAAATATTTGTAGTGCTTAATACACGTTAGGTGCCGTACGTATAATCATTAGTATCTATGTACGATACATTTCTCGTAATGTTGAATCAGTCATATTTCAGAATGATTATTGTCAATCTTTAGCTATTGAAATTTGATGAACTTTTTGTAATATGTTACCGTTTGATCTTAGAGGGATAATACTGTCCTTCTAATCTGCAGTACGGTGTCAACGCAATGACTTGAAAAGACGAGCACACTCAAAAAGATCAAATGAGCACCAAATCAGAGATAATAAACTACACCAAGTCGGGCGTGCTCTTGCAAATGTCTGTGTTTTCAGGTCGTTCGTCGATTGAGTCCGTCCGTCAGAAGGAAGCACCGGCCAAATTGAACCCAGCTCTATTCCCAGCACATTTCCCTAGCCAGGATTCAACCACCCACTTAAATTTGCAGCGATTTTTTGGCAAGATGCGGTAACGTAGATCCCAATCCAGATTAAGGAATCAATAACCACTTCTAGACGAATTTCACAGATCAGGCTAAAATCTGATGAATCTATAACCCCCTTGGTTTGGTAATTGCCTTTCCATCGGTAATCACATTTATAATAGCAGTAAGAAGGGAGTACGATGGAAGGAGTGACGAATGGAAGTACCCGATGTAAAATAAAAAAGACGATTGATTTATGAGATGAAATAGTAAATGGCTTTAATAGTTAATGCCGAGACATCACGCGAAGGTCACAATGTTGACATGACAGCTACAGTGGACGGAACAAAAAACACCAACTTAGGAAGTAGCGCAATCAAACGGCATAAAGCCCAAACTCAAAGAAATAACATGAAGAAAAAAACCGTTCGCCGGAACCTCAGATGACTCAATGGATGCTGTACTAAAACTACCTTTCATGTTTCATACGTGTACCATAATCGGCAGCTTACACACAACATTAGTGTGGAATTTGGGTCGCATGAGCGTATTGTATATGCTATACTTGCATAATATGTCAACGACATATATTGGGTAAATTCACAATATCTGAACACCCGCTCTCCCCGCTGCTGATGAGAAAGGCATAACCGGCCGCACAAGCTACTTCATTCCAGTTAGGAGAGCTGTAAAGCGTGAATCTTCCTGATGATTGACCGTCGATAGTCAGCCGTCATAGAAGTCCGATGTCAACTGAATTAGTCATGACAGTTCTAGGTGTTGATCTTCTATTGGATTTGGTGAAGTAAATACAAGTTTATCCCTATTGCGATGTCATAAGAAAACAAAATAGTACATCTAAATTGTATCGGATTAATCGTTTAATAATGTTGGAAATTTTGACTTTGTTACTTCTTGTGAATTCGTGAAGATGAAGACATGTGTGATTATTCTGGGTATTTATGCATGTATTTAATTACTGCTAATTTTTTCTATATTTAAATACATTCGAAAATATAACTAGCATTTTGTACTGAATTTCCTTTATTATAGTGATCAGCTTTTGCTTCTGCTCGAAGACGTATCGTTGTATATCTGTCTTTTTACGACACGAACAGAAGAGTTCTGTGCAGCAAATGTTCACTATATACTTCAGGAAACGTCCCTCTTCTGATGGAAATGGTATCATAAGTAAACGTTGCGAACTCCGTTGATACATTTAGGGAACATTCGGTAAAAAGAAAATAAATGTCTGTCGTAAATGCAAATGGATACATACCCCGATTTCGACTTTAATTACCCATCCCAATGATGCACGGTACAGCAAACTCTGTACTTCTTTAATTTTACCTTGAACTGCACACCTTGGAGCTGATAATGAGACGGCGATGAGCACCAGCACACAAAACATCCTGTCCTTAGGATTGGAGTGACCTGATTTCACGCTCAACCAATAACACGTCTTGACTTATCAGCGGGAGGGGATGCGCCACAACCTAAGAGTAAGACAGTCTGTTAGCCACTGAACAAGGATGCTTGTTCAATGCCCGTTATATTCACATTGTGAATGTACTGGGGAAACATCGCTTCTCTAAACTGGTAAATCGTTTGACAAAAAATAGACGGGGAAAACACTGACATTCATGTTGTTTCATCAGTTCAACAAGTAAATCGTGATAGCTCTTCTTTATTTTCTAGGTTATTTAGTTATATGACGAGATTTGATTGCCTTCTATACGAGATCAATCTAGTGAATTTGATCGATTCAAGCAGTATTAAACCTAGTGTTTACTAGCTCAATTTCTTCCTCAAATTTCAGTTAGCATTGTTCAATAACGTGGCAGTTATATATTGAAACCATCATTTTTGAATTAGTAACCATCAATTACGAATTAATATAATAAAAGTAACCTATATGTCGCCATTCAAATTTTTTTTGGGGGTCCCACAAGTACCCATCCCCCTCGACAAAAGTTGGTTGCCCTCCTGGATATAGGGGTGCAATGATCAAGTTTTTGGGGATCCTACGGGTACCCCCCTCCCCCTCGACAAAAGTTGATTGCTCTCCTGGATATAGGGGAGCAAGGAGCAATTTTTTTTATTTCGGTCAATGCAATTGTTAGGAATTATGTTATTAGTTAGTTTGACCAATTTAGTCGCTTTGTATCTCGGACATTATAGTTGTATGTTAAGACAATTACTTTTGTGGTCAAGTTAGTTACTGTAGGTACATAGAGACCGCCCGGGACGGGTGGGGAAGAGGGTAGGAGAGAAGGTAAGGGGAAGGGGTCAGACGCATTGGGACACCATGGACCAATTTTTCTGTTTATTCGGCCTATGTATTTGTTAGGTTGTAGGTTATTTCTTAATGTGACCGACTTAGTCGTTTGGGCCTTATACTTGAAGGTTTATTAAGTTCTATTCTGGTCAATTGCTTTTGGGGTCTGTAACCACTTAGAGACAATTACTCAAGTGGGTCTCAATTTAGCTATGACAATTAGCGATTTTACCTCTGGATGTGTGGTCGTTACGAGTTTTTGAAATAAAATTACGGTAAATATTATGACGGGCTGATAGTATAGGATACAATTTAATAGGGTACTTTTTATATCGTATTATATAGATTCACAGGCCCTCCTGTTATTTCAATGTTTTTTTTATATTGTTCGCAAATATTTGTTATTGAATGACTCATTTGAATAGAAACTTTTACTGCTCAAACCTGATCTTTTAGGATATTTGATGTAGTTATCCAAGAAATGAGGCTTCATATTAGGAGAGCTGCACGATTGATATTATTTTATTAGATCAACTCGCTTTTTACCATTGAATGTATATATTTTCAGAGTTTCGTCAGGATCCAATGTTACGAACAAATAGTTGCAGATACGTTCACGTGATTTTCAGATGAATTTTTCTGTAGACAATGCAACAAGATTTATTTATACATATATATTAATGGGATATGATACGTATTTAGGTGAACAATTTTAGGGTTTTTGACACAACATTCTCGCATGTTCGAAAACATATTACAGGTGGACAATCAATCATAGTCAATTATATATATATATTTATTTGATTTACAAAGAAACATTTATATCGTTTCTAGGGGTCCGTTGCACTTCTTTTCAATGCACATTCTCAATGCCTATTTAGGAGGGCAATGCGAATATTTATATATATATATATATGCATGTATATGTCTGTGTAAATATTTATATA
>SDVV010027023.1:0-12166 GCA_016164225.1 Gammarus roeselii | reverse complement strand
AGCAGAGCGGTGTGAACCGAGCGCGAGGAGCGCTGACCAGCAGAGCGGTGTGAACCGAGCGCGAGGAGCGCTGACCAGCAGAGCGGTGTGAACCGAGCACGAGGAGCGCTGACCAGCAGAGCGGTGTGAACCGAGCGCGAGGAGCGCTGACCAGCAGAGCGGTGTGAACCGAGCGCGAGGAGCGCTGACAAGCAGAGCGGTGTGAACCGAGCACGAGGAGTGCTGACCAGCAGAGCGGTGTGAGCCGAGCGCGAGGAGCGCAAGCCGGATTTGTATTATTGTTTTTCGTTACTAATTGTGTACAAATGAAAACTCATTTTTATCATTATCAAATTTGTATTATACTGCAGGAACATTCTCGGCAGGAATAATGAAGTAACATTCTCCTGATGCCGCTAGAGCTGTCATTAACTGTATGTTATGGTATCGAAAAAAATAACGACAACTTTACTATTCACGAGGAAGAGTCGTCACTACAGCTACCATGCAAGAAAATAATACACGCGAGAATAATCCTCCGAGCAAACAACATTCACTAGCCTGGAGCCAATGGAACAATGGGTCCGGGCTGAAGGAAGCTGAGGGTCCACACGAGGCTCTGTTCTGCAACTGTTTGGAGGGTAGCCAAGTAGGGAATAAAAAACTCCGGCAATGTGCGGGAGCAATAAAGCAGCCAAACTCAGAAGTGACTGAAAGACTCTAATATAATTATTACGACCAAATACCCGATTGTATCATCTGAAACAAGATGTTGTCGGTAATTTGTCTAGTCTGATGCCTGGACTTGTCTATAAGACAGGGACACTACACTAGACTCTGACAACATTGCGCTGCACGTCGATGATAGGGAAGAAATCGGCTCTATTCGCCTCTGCTTGGTTTATGAACGGCGGACAAAGTTGAGCGATTTTCGATCTTCCGTTCGTTGGAAAGTACGAGCAGGTTTGAGTTTGGTGCGAAGTAGCCATAACAACGATCAACGTGGGGTGTGAAATGAGTGTGGGCAATCGACTACGTGAGGTGTGAAATGAGTGTGGGCGATCGATTACAATCGCAACGGATTTTTAGGTGTAAAAATTCGGTGTTTGACGTTTAAATAATCCAGTCTAAAGATTCTCTCCGCAATTATATTTTATTCCATGTTATCTCAACTTTTTTCTTCGTTCGAAGTTTCTTCCTAATATAGTTTGACCCTTTTATATTTATCAATATGCAGTCAATTGAGTGTCATTGAGTTCTGCTCACCCTTCCGCGCAGTCTCCTGTTAAAGGTTTGCTATCTCCTCCGAGCATCAAAGAACACGTCACAAGGAGGGCAAAGGATACTCAGCTGAGAGATGGGACATAAAATCGCTTGAGTGCAAAACAGTAGGTGACGGAAACGCTCGTCAAAGCAGCCCTTCTCTTTAAAGGATTGGAAGTGGTTCAATAGAGTAGTTTTTCTTCTCTTTCTATCTCAGTGACTGGGTCCTTTACCCGATCCTGATGTGTATTGTTGTAATCGAATGATATAATAACTGAATATTCTACGATTAATGTGTGCTTGCCCTACACACGAGTACATATGCAAAGAAAACTGAATTAGAAGGAACTGAGGTGAAATCTGTAGTGGAGGATAGGTGTAGAATTTTGATTGAACGGAAGGGTAAAATTAGCTGTAGGACATTGGGTATGGATCAAAAGAGAGAGTTGTGTGTTGGGGTTGTTGTCCTAACAGGGCTTTACGTGTCTGAGACGTGAGGTAGCGAGAGTGGAGGAGAGAAAATTTTTGAATAGCTTCGATACGACATGTTTGAGATGTATGACCTGAGTGATGCCAAGGGGATGCTGAGGAAGGTGGAGGGCAAAGTAAATTTACATGCTCCGAGGTTGTTCTGACATATGCATAGGGTGGGAGATGGGCAAAATGGGTGATGAAATCGGACGACTGAGGCTTGGTTGAATGGATGGTGGGATGCAGGTTTTAGGTAGGAGAAACAGAAGTTTGCGACATGTTCATACTTATGAGCCTGTCACATGAACCAAGTTTGTTATTTCAACCTAAATACAAGCATGCGTAGCTATTAATAAATCAGTATTGTTACGTTTTTTTGTGTGTTCAGCTCGACAGGAATTAATACTATTTTGGTTTACCTCTGATGGTTTCAGACACAATATCGGCCAATTGAGTTGTTCGTGGGTCCCGCGCTCTGCAATTTGGTTGAAGATCGACTTCCATCGTCTACCATCTTTAACTTAGATTTTCTGTTAACCATACATAAAGAAGTTTTATGAGTATACCGTCCATTTTTTTGTGCATAGTAATTTATCCAAAATATATATATGAAACGCGTAATCTTGTTCTAGCGGTTTGCCCAGTCATTTTATACTGTGAAACCGTCTATCTGTAAACTGTTCGGAATCTGAGTGAGCTGCTCTAATGCGATTTCGGGTTTCGTGTGTCGTTGAAAACGTTTGCCAATAGAATTCCGACTTCTGAATAGTTCCAACTGACGCAGTGATGATCGATTTATTTTAATATTTGAGCTGAAACTTAGACCACTTCGCATCTTGACCATCTGTCTGCCACTAGTAAATTGCTGAGTATAGGCCAAAAGATTGCAATGAGTTCGAACAAGTTGTTTGTTTCAACGGAGTTGTTTGTATTCAACGTTTGTCAGAGTCCGCCTTATTTCTAATTATCTAAAATTCGAAAAAAAAACGATTTGTAGATAACGAAGAAAGATCAAATGTTGTAATTCTGCGATAACTTAGTATGGTCTTAAAAAAATGTCTACGTGAGCTCACTGAAGTTGACCAGATCCAATTAATCACCTCATGCGACAATTTTTTTCTATATTCTGTTCAAGATCATTACTTATTACTGAAAGTTGAGGTCCAATGATAACAATAAGTTAACTGTCGAAACAATATACTGTCGAAATCATAAATTAACCACTTCTTCCCGGGGCCTGGAACCGAGTGGCTTTAGATGGGGTGTAGATCAAATTTTTGTAGTAGGACTGGCATGTGAGGACATTGCTGAGAGAAGTATGTGTTGTGGGCCTTCGTGGATCTGAGAAGACGTACGATGGAAGCAACAGGATGGTGTTTGTAGGTGTTCCGGGTGTATGGAGTAAACGGGCGTTTGTGAAGAAAGGTCAAGATTTTCAATGATGGCAACAGAGCATGTGACAGCAAGGAACGAGTTGAGTGATTGGTTCCAAGCGAACGTGGGACTGAGACAGGGCTACGTTACATATCCGTGTCAGTTCACTGTCAATATAGATCTAGCGATCAAGGAGGCAAACGGGAAAGTATTGGGCCGACTGTTAGAGGTGTTGCAATCAAATACACAGAGTTGGTGGTTTTCAGTTGCTATTGGCGAATAATACGGCACTCGTGGCCGATTCGGAGGCAGGTGTCGGAATTTGGCAGGGTGAGTGGGGAGAGTATCGGAATAATATAGGTGAAGCGGAATCAGTGTCTGCTTGAAAACAGAGTTGTTTCACTTTAGTGTATTAAGCACCTGGGCCCTCGCGTACAGAACAAGTGGTTCGCAAACAGGGCTAATTGTCTCAACTGTGCTCTACGTTGTTGAAAAACTAGATAAACAGGGATGAGGATAAGCCCGGTAACTATGACGCAACAGGGGAAAAACAGTGGAACCTGTCGAGACCTGCTGATGACATTGATCTCTGACATCCCTATTGACAAAGATTCTTGTGGGCTGATGATCAGAGCCTTCAACTCTGATAAACACTCACTTATGGGATATGCGGCGGTAAGTCTCTAGTTGTATCTCAACATCCGAACGGATAACTTTGCAATGTTAATTTATTCGTATATTCGCCTTGCATGATGGTCGATTTGAGAGGGTCCTCCAATCGTCATGCTTCGGGTGCCTGGGTTTTGTCTGCTCTGGCCCCTACCGGTTTGAGGCGGCGAGTAACCGAAAATAACCAGCCTTATACCAGCGCATTTATTATAAGTCACGAAATACAGCGTTTTTGTAGGTGCGGTTATCAGTAGGTGGTGGCTATTAGAAATCCATCCATATCCTTCCATCCATAAGATAAGTATCTGATAGGCGTTGAGCTACCGACGACCGATCAATGGATATTTTTGCCCCAGATATACCGCTGGCAATTTGCCAATCCTCCTGATACGGGGCCTCAGCTACTCATATTAAATCAACGGTGGTCACCAAGCTGATATCGCATGATAATACTACCTCGTTACATGTGAGGAGACCCGCCGGTTGGCAGGCCTCTGAGCATCTGCTCACTCTTCCAACACTTTGAATTCGACTCTGCCTCTCTGTCTGCCGGCGGCTGAGTTCATCAAACTCAATCTGTGCAAAGGTTCCTGCCGTGAGCCCTTTGAGGCGAACAGGCCCATCAACGCTAAATGCATTATAAGTGTTCAATACAATTATCGGTGAACCCATTTGGCGAGCAGTTAACCTTTTTTTGCCGAGCACTGCATTTGAATCTGAATTTGAAACAACGTAATGTTATATTGAAGGACGGAACCCTTTCATGACGTCTACTTCACTGTTCCTAAGAAACGGACAATTTAATAGAGCTCTGCTGAACGAGGATTTCAAGGTTTTTGGATTTTTTGCAATCCAATGACAGAAATGACAATTTACAGAAATGCTACGAAACAAATGATGTACAGCAACAGTTCGTCATCGTAAACTTTTCTGACGACACCATTTACTACTTAAATATATGTGTACGTAACATTAACATAACATACTGTTTAAACTGACTGTTAATAAAAAAAAAATTAGGGGTAGCAAACGTCCAATATGTGGTTATATACTGAATTTACTAATGTCATGTCTGGCACACGATTCATAGGTAACATGATATGTTACATATGCGTAGAGAAAAAAACTTTTGAACGATTAATTTAAAAAAGGGTGATAACAGATACAGTACAGACACTAGGCCGAAATACCCTAGCATGGGGGTATGGCCGACGGCAAGGCGCACCTAACATTCTCATACACTCACACTCGTACACCTTAGCTCTTTTGCTCAAAAGGGTCCGGCCGGGCAGCCCGCAACACACCCTCCGGGTTATGAGTGCGGTTCGAGGTCAGTGTCTGAAGCAGGGCCCCTGCCGCGTCATGATGACCGGGCCCTCCCCCAGCCCACGACCATCCCATCTCTCAACGATATGCCTAGGGCGAGAAAGCACATCAGGGCTGCGTCAAAACTCATCCGCTCACTATCATTCTCCACTCACGCCTATCCAGTGCACGCTCTCTCGCTACCTCCACACTCACGTCTCTTCTTCCTAACGCCTGCTGCACACCATCCATCCTCCCAAATTTCGGTCTCCCTCTAGTCCTACGTCCACTCGCCTCTGACTTCTAAACCCTTTTCACCAATCTCCCTTCATCCATCCTCGCCATGTGCCCGAACCATCTCAGAACACCCCTCCTTCACTCGCGACTTCAATTCAGTTCCACTAATTCAGTCTTCTCCACATGGGAGCCCAGACACTTAAAACACTGACTTTCTTCCAACAACTCTCCATTTGGGAGGACACTAATTCTTCTCGCATCGACAGTCCTCGAGCATCTCATTATTTTACTTTTACCCAGGTTCACTCGAAGCTTCCTCCTCTCATACACTCTACCCAACTCAGACACTAGCCTACATAGCTTCTCAACTGAATCCGCAACTAGAGCCGTATCATCCGCAAATAGCATCTGGCTCAGCTGCCAACTCCGCCCATTCGCTTCCAACAGCTCCAAGCCACAAACCAGCACACTCGCGTTTACCTCCCTGGCCACTCCATCCATATAGATATTGAACAGCCAGGGAGACATCACGCAGCCTTGTCTCAGTCCCACTTTCACTGTGAACCAATCACTCACCTCCCTTCCCACTCTGACACATGCTTGGCTGCCAACATAGAAACTCTGTACCGCTTTCAACAAATGTCCGCCCATTCCATACAAACTCAATACTCTCTACAGCGCTTCCCTGTCAATCCTGTCGTATGCCTTCTCCAGATCCATGAAAGCCCAGAACACGTCCTTACCCTTTGCAAGGTACTTCTCACAGACCTGTCTCACTGCAAAAATCTGATCAGCGCACCCTCTACCACTCCTAAAACCACACTGTTCCTCTCCAATTGCGCAGTCCGTACAGTCTCTATTCTTTTTGATCAGCACTCTCCCGTACAACTTACCAACCACACTTAAAAGACTGATACCTTTCGAGTTGCAGCATTCATTTTTATCTCCTTTGCCTTTATACAGAGGAACAATGCATGCACTGCGTCACTCAATTGGTACCACGCCTACCCCAAAACACAAGTTCAGTAACCTCACCAACCATTCGACAATCGTTACTCCACCCTTCTTTGGGCACTCGGTCGCAACGCCATCCAAACCTGGGGCTTTCCCTGCTCTCATCACCTTTACCGCCTCCTGCACCTCCTACCTGGTAATGTCCCAACACTGGCATTCGAGCACCACCACCCACAGCAACAATGCCAGCCTCTCTGTCATCCTCGACATTCAACAACTCATCAAAATACTCGGCTACCTCTTCCGTACATCACCACTTTCCAACAACACTTAGCCGCATTCATCTTGCCCCCTTTCCTCCTTTCCGGTCTCTCCCTTTCTCACCCTCTTCAACTCTTTCCAGAACATCTTTTTGTTCTCCTCAAAATTCTGGCACAACCGTCTGCCCCACCTGACATCAGCGTCCCTTTTGGCTCTCCTCACCACCCGCTTCAACTCGTTTCTCCTCTTTTATAGCCTTCATATGCCACCACCAACTTCACCTGCAATTACTTCTCAAACGTTCCTCTTTTCCGTGCCACCACCAGTTTAACCTCATCGTTCCACCACTTGCAACCTATCCTTCTGAACCCGCCCACACGACGCGCACCATACACATTCTTCGCACATCCCAGCAACGCATCTCTCAACATCTCCCATTCTTCCTCCACATCTCTCATGTCCTGTCCTCTCACGTTGTCATATTCTTCTCTCAACGCCTGTTGGAACTTCTCAGCTCTGCTTGTCACATTCAGTACTCACTTTCACTACCTCTCTTCCTCCTCCCACTCTTTTGCTGCCCTTCCACCTCTGCTCCCCTCTTAATCTACCTTCCACCAGCAGACGGTCAGACACGCCTCCACCCTCCCCTCTCAACATCCGCACATCCAGCAGCCTCCCCACCACTCTCCTCGATATCAGTACAAAATCCATCATCGCTCCCTCCACCACTGCACCACGGGCCATCCTTACCCATGTGTACTTGAGGCTATCTCGCTTCTTGAACAAACTGTTCCCGACCACCAACTCCTGCTCCATACACAAACCTATCAGATTTTCTCCACTGTCATTTCTACCGGGAACGCCAAACCATCCAATCACATTTCCCCCCACTGTATCTCCAACTCTCGCATTAAGGTCACCCCGTACAATTACAATGAATTGACCTCCAAAACTCTCAATACACTCACTCAGGTCAGTCAAGAATTGCTCCTTCTCCTCCTCCTTCCTCTCGCTACCTGGACCAAATGCACTCTGAAATACCCAACTTTCTACGCCTAACTTAACTTTCACCCACATCAATCTTGAGGACACCTCCTTCCACTCGTGAACTCTACTAGTCAACCGATCACTCAATATCAAAAGCACACCTTCTCGTGCCAACTTCCTCCACACCAGACTTTCTTCCACTTACCACACCCAACTCACATTTTCCCCTTCCTTTCAATCTCGTCTCACTCAGCGCCAGCACATCAAACTTCCTCCTCGCGATCTTCTCACCAATCTCCCTCCTCTTTACATCATTCGTACTACAGCCATGCACATACAGCAACCCTAACAATATGATTCGGAGAGGCGTGAGCCACTCCTCCCCCCGCTCGTCTTGCCGTCTTTGAAGAAGGGTATTACAGAGAGTGTGATTCCTTGCCCCTTCGCTCCACCCCTCCTTCTAGTCGCCTTCTACGACACTCGATGGACACGGTAGCAAGATTTTAGCGTCCCGGCTACGAGACGATAATAAGATATAATCTAAGGCGACCGTATAGTGATCGAATTTAGAAGCTTTTCATGCTTCTTTGACCGCCCTGTCGGAATTGCACATTTTTCTACTCCTAAAATGATATCAAGAAATGTGGGTATTCGAACAGGAAGAAAAACATTGGAAAGGAAACATGGTTAAAATAATAAAGATAAAAGAAACATATAGTTGACAGGGTAGATTGCATGAAGAAACTAAAGCCCTGATCAACAATTTCTGCCCGTGCAAGTAAAATCAGGTATAATTCAAGTTAAAATTCAAAGGTACCTTTACTGCTATTCGTTATAATATCCATCGGGATCAAATTTCATATTTTTAGTCGCTCTGTTTTTGCAAATTTAGTTGAGATTGTGTTGGTGAGTTACGTTGAATTAGCAAATACCCTCTGTTACAGAGATAATACATGGTGTCGCATGCCATGGAAAAATTGTTATCAATAAAATCTAATAGATTGAAAGCTTTTTGAACGAACCCTGCAACGTAAAATTCATTGATGTGACACAGACGAAGTACATTCCAAAAGAAATTTGAGAGTCAAAGTGTGGTCACGTCTGCTAGCATGACACTCTTTTGCCTATGAGCAATAAGTCATAGGTTCGTTTTGTTGGTAGAAGCATACAGGTTCACACAGATAGTCAGCGAGAATAAATAAAAGGTTCAACAATGTTTTTTAAGAAGACGTTGGACAATTTCGAACTGTGCGGAGGATGCCACACGACTTCAATTTCTGGACGGCAAAAGAGATGTGAATTATCCAGTTGAGTCTCTCGTCTAACTATCACAGCGAGAATCTTTATTTTGAACAATAATTTAATAATTTATTTCCATGTACAAGCAATGGGTTTTCAATTTTTAGGTTTAACATATTAAACTTGGTTTTCAGATGCGCTATTTGATTTAGTGAAACGAGAGGTATGAATGAATTCGTGACAGCTCATATCCTGAAGGCGGCCTGTTTGTACTTCCTGTTGCAAAAAAAATGCTATGTACGATATCCCGCTTTATCTCGTACACAAACCAACACAATATGCTCAAGTTATACAATGCATTTGATAGACCGCATCTTGAGTATGCTGTTCAAGCCTGGTGTCCATAGCTTAGAAAGTACGTTATTCAATTATTGAAGGTTCAACGTAGAGCTACCAAACTCATCCCTTCGCTGCGGAATAAATCATACGAAGACAGGCTACGTGAATTCAATCTTTATCCGCTGGAAAAAAGTCGAGTCAAAGGCAACATGATCGAAGTGTGGAAGATTACGAAGGGTAAAGAAAACGTCGACCGAGTAAACCTATTCACTCTAGGTACTATAGAAGTGACTGGGAACAATGGATTCAAAATTGTTGGGAAACGTTTTTCACTCGACATCCCACACAATTTCTTCACGCATAAAGTTGTCGAAGAATGGATCAAACTTTCAGCGGTGGTTGTAAACAGCAAAATAATCGAAACGTTTTAGTCGCAGCTCGATAAGTTTTACATAAAACGTCGATAAATTGCTAAGCCGTTACCTTTCTTTATGTTTCAAAAACAAAAATGGCACATGAAGCTCTCCTTGACGTTTCACTTCAGAACTAATCCTCCTGCTATCAAAAGGCAAACCTATTTTGAGCCAATAGACCTTTTGTTGTCTTCCTACGTTTGTAAACAATATATGCTATTGATATTCTTATAAAGGAATATTTTCAAGTTGAAATGGGATTGATACATTGAAAAGGAATACGTCACAGCTCATCTCTAGTGGGCAGCCAGCTCGAACTTCATGGAACAGAATGTATTTCACAATATACCATCATGCCCATACATCCACATATACATATACACATACACATATACATATATATAAACACAGAAAAGATGAACCATTTGTTGACCTTTTAATTGGCCATATGCATTAGAGATAGGATCCTTCCCTCTGAAAACTCTCCGAACATGCGTCCGGTTCAGATTTTGCGCTGATCATTTATTAGATATGAAGCTATATGAAATGTGACCAACTTTGTTTCTATGTTAGTAATATTATCATTGTGATTGTTTATATAGTATCATCTACAACGAAAACAAAGTATGACACCATGTCACTGGTGTTTACATTGTCATCAATGCACATAAGAAAGAGCAAAGGTCCAAGGATGGACACTTGCGGAACTCCTAAATTAAACATAAGACAGATGATGATTGTGTATTTAGACTCACTAGACGATTCCTATCAATAAGTCAATTTTTTATCCAGCTTTTGTAAAAGGAATTAAATCCATAATGCCGTATTTCGCCACCAAAATTTCATTGTTAATCCAATCAAAAACTTTGCTCGGGTATATAAAAGTTGCAACAATGGCTTTCCCATTATCGAACCAGTCAATAGCATCTCCAGTTAATTTTATTATAGCTTGTTTATTATTCCTGAAAGCCAAACAGCCTTGTTAATTTCCTCTAAGTAGGTTAATAAATACAAAGTGAGCACATAATCGAACATTAATTACTTTTATCAAAGCACATTGCTTATGACGGGCAGGAGTTATATTGGTCATGATTTTAATTTGTCAGGTTTGATTTTAATTTCATGAATTGGATTAACTTCTGCGAATAAATATCTGATGGATTGACTTCATTGTAGCTAGAATGATCACATACATTTCTTTAATTGTATTGTCAGGCAGCGATGCTACAATTTTTAAACCATTTATGATTGCTTTCATCAATTCTGGTCCGTCGAGTTAAAGATTAGCTGTTCGAGGATTGCATTCTCAAAATAACGTTAATATTGAATATTGTTACTAATTATTGATCCAATTTGAGTACCAAGTATACTATTGAAACAATTCAATACCTGTTGTGTTGTATTTTGATGTTATCATCATTAATAATTGAATCTGAATTACTGAGATCATTTTTTTCAAAGAGGTTATTATGATTTTCTAGAATTTTTTGGTATTTCCACAAGAAGTCACAATCAGATATTGTCTATAATTCTCGCTATGTATACGATGGGTAGTTACAACTGGGTTACTGTGTTCGTGAGAATTCATTTTTTAAAATTAAAATTGGGTAATGGTCGAAGATATCACACACGATAACAGCTGCACGGGTTATGCAGTTAACATTGTTCATAGAAATGTTATCTATTAGAGTTGCTGATGCAACTGTCGTGTGGGTTTTGCTTAGTAACTAATGCGTGCAAGCCGTACGACAGGAAATGATTACGATAGTCAGCACCTGAATTCGATCTATGTTCTTTGAATAAATAACAAAATAAACGAGAAATTTCCTCCATGATTGCTGAATTAGCATGTAAAGACATATATTCATGTGCTTACAACCATTTCCTCCAAGCTTGATAGTGTCATGGGGTTACACGGTGACACAGAGGGAGAGGCACCTAAGTTTCTTTTACCACAAGACCGCGGCGTTTGCCCAAGTTCGAAGACCCAATTTGCCGCACAAGAGACTGTCGCTGTAGTCGGGTACACTATGCACTCGCCCACAGGGGCCGAGGGATTAGTATTACGACAAATTCAGGTCAACTTGACAACAAATGCCTTTTGTGGATAGCAGACCTCATCAAGGAAGATCACTTTAATATCCACTAGGTTTTATTGAAGAAATCTTCTTTTATTTACGCCATCTTGCCACAAATCGCGTTTAGTGTTCCCAGTATTCACCTTCCATACCGGATCAGTAATTCTCTCAACGCTCGCACGGCCCGATCACGTCCAGTTGTGAGCGTTAGCACGACTCATCAACGATGACAGACGATTTCTGCAAGTGATGCAATTTGCACACTTGTAAATTGTACAATTTCACTTCCATGGGAGTGAATTGCCAATGCCTCAGCACACACGAGGGACCGCGTTCACCCTTCATCTGAGAGTGAATTGCTAATGCCTCAGCACGCACGAGGGACCGCGTTCACGCTTCATCTGAGAGTGAATTGCTAATGCCTCAGCACGCGCGAGGGACCGCGTTCGCGCTTCATCTGAGAGTGAATTGCTAATGCCTCAGCACGCACGAGGGACCGCGTTCACGCTTCATCTGAGAGTGAATTGTTAATGCCTCAGCACGCACGAGGGACCGCGTTCACGCTTCATCTGAGAGTGAATTGCTAATGCCTCAGCA
>SDVV010027022.1:0-12166 GCA_016164225.1 Gammarus roeselii | reverse complement strand
CGAATGCAGCAATGGAGGGCGGCAGTATGCGGTTGCAGGACGGGAGGGCGAATGCAGCAATGGAGGGCAGCAGTATGCGGTTGCAGGACGGGAGGGCGAATGCAGCAGTGGAGGACGGCAGTATGCGGTTGCAGGACGGGAGGGCGAATGCAGCAGTGGAGGGCGGCAGAATGCGGTTGCAGGACGGGAGGGCGAATGCAGCAGTGGAGGTCGGCAGAATGCGGTTGCAGGACGGGAGGGCGAATGCAGCAGTGGAGGGCAGCAGTATGCGGTTGCAGGACGGGAGGGCGAATGCAGCAGTGGAGGGCGGCAGTATGCGGTTGCAGGACGGGAGGGCGAATGCAGCAGTGGAGGGCGGCAGAATGCGGTTGCAGGACGGGAGGGCGAATGCAGCAGTGGAGGGCGGCGGTATGTTGATGCAGCTCTGGAGGGCGGAGGAAGGCGAATGCAATACTATTGGACGGCTCTGGGAAATCGGGCAAGATACTTCGCCCTGGGTCAAAGAGTGTCGAGTGCAGTGTTGGTCGGTGTATAGAATGTATAGAGGTCAGTATCTTAGTAGTACATGTTCCATTACCAATTTCGTTGAACGAAGCAGAGCTTTTCCATTCTCAAAATGCTCCTAATAATCTAGGAGGGATATCTGAGTGTTATGTCGCTCCTAATAATTCAGGAGGGATATCTAAGTGTTATTGTCGCTCCTAATAATACAGGAGGGATATCTAAGTGTTATTGTCGCTCCTAATAATACAGGAGGGATATCTAAGTGTTATTGTCGCTCCTAATAATGCAGGAGGGATATCTAAGTGTTATTGTCGCTCCTAATAATGTAGGAGGAATATCTAAGTGTTATTGTCGCTCCCAATAATGCAGAAGGGATATCTAAGTGTTATTGTCGCTCCTAATAATACAGGAGGGATATCTAAGTGTTATTGTCGCTCTTAATAATGTAGGAATGATATCTAAGTGTTATTGACGCTCCTAATAATGCAGGAGGGATATCTAAGTGTTATTGTCGCTCGTAATAATCTAGGAGGGATATCAAAGAGTTATTGGCGCTCCTAATAATGTAGGAGGGATATCTAAGTGTTATTGTCGCTCCTAATAATGCAGGAGGGATATCTAAGTGTTATTGTCGCTCTTAATAATAAAGGAGGAATATCTAAGTGTTATTGTCGCTCCTAATAATGCAGGAGGGATATCTAAGTGTTATTGTCGCTCCTAATAATACAGGAGGGATATCTAAGTGTTATTGTCGCTTCTAATAATGTAGGAGGAATATCTGAGTGTTATTGTTGCTCTTAATAATGTAGGAGGGATATCTAAGTGTTATTGTCGCTCCTAATAATACAGGAGGGATATCTAAGTGTTATTGTCGCTCCTAATAATACAGGAGGGATATCTAAGTGTTTTGTCGCTCCTAATAATACAGGAGGGATGTCTAAGTGTTATTGTCGCTCCTAATAAAACAGGAGGGATATCTAAGTGTCATTGCTGCTCCTAATAATACAGGAGGGATATCTAAGTGTTATTGTCGCTCCTAATAAAACAGGAGGGATATCTACGTGTTATTGTCGCTCCTAATAATACAGGAGGGATATCTAAGTGTTATTGTCACTCCTAATAATACAGGAGGGATATCTAAGTGTTATTGTCGCTCCTAATAATACAAGAGGGATATCTAAGTGTTATTGTCGCTCCTAACAATACAGGAGGGATATCTAAGTGTTATTGTCGCTCCTAATAATGTAGGAGGGATATCTAAGTGTTATTGTCGCTCCTAATAATGTAGGAGGGATATCTAAGTGTTATTGTCGTTCCTAATAATACAAGAGGGATATCTAAGTGTTATTGTCGCTCCTAATAATGTAGGAGGGATATCTAAGTGTTATTGTCGCTCCTAATAATGTAGGAGGAATATCTAAGTGTTATTGTCGCTCCTAATAATGTAGGAGGAATATCTAAGTGTTATTGTCGCTCCTAATAATGTAAGAGGGATATCTAAGTGTTATTGTTGCTCCTAATAATGCAGGAGGGATATCTAAGTGTTATTGTCGCTCTTAATAATGTAGGAGGGATATCTAAGTGTTATTGTCGCTCCTAATAATGTAGGAGGGATATCTAAGTGTTATTGTCGCTCCTAATAATGTAGGAGGAATATCTAAGTGTTATTGTCGCTCCTAATAATGTAGGAATGATATCTAAGTGTTATTGTTGCTCCTAATAATGCAGGAGGGATATCTAAGTGTTATTGTCGCTCGTAATAATCTAGGAGGGATATCTAAGTGTTATTGTCGCTCCTAATAATGTAGGAGGGATATCTAAGTGTTATTGTCGCTCCTAATAATGCAGGAGAGATATCTAAGTGTTATTGTCGCTCCTAATAATGTAGGAGGAATATCTAAGTGTTATTGTCGCTCCTAATAATGCAGGAGGGATATCTAACTGTTATTGTCGCTCGTAATAATCTAGGAGGGATATCTAAGTGTTATTGTCGTTCCTAATAATGTAGGAGGGATATCTAAGTGTTATTGTCGCTCCTAATAATCTAGGAGGGATATCTGAGTGTTATGTCGCTCCTAATAATTCAGGAGGGATATCTAAGTGTTATTGTCGCTCCTAATAATGTAGGAGGGATATCTAAGTGTTATTGTCGCTCCTAATAATGCAGGAGGGATATCTAAGTGTTATTGTCGCTCCTAATAATGTAGGAGGAATATCTAAGTGTTATTGTCGCTCCTAATAATGTAGGAATGATATCCAAGTGTTATTGTCGCTCCTAATAATCTTGGAGGGATATCTAAGTGTTATTGTCGCTCGTAATAATCTAGGAGGGATATCTAAGTGTTATTGTCGCTCCTAATAATGTAGGAGGGATATCTTAGTGTTATTGTCGCTCCTAATAATGTAGGAGGGATATCTTAGTGTTATTGTCGCTCCTAATAATGCAGGAAGGATATCTAAGTGTTATTGTCGCTCCTAATAATGTAGGAGGGATATCTAAGTGTTATTGTCGCTCCTAATAATGCAGGAGGGATATCTAAGTGTTATTGTCGCTCCTAATAATGTAGGAGGGATATATTAGTGTTATTGTCGCTCCTAATAACGTAGGTGCAACTAATGAAGCGTCGACGGCGATGGAGTCACCAGTTAGAGTGAATTTGTCAGGGATACATCGGAGGAGAGACGGCGCCCGGAGGAGATAGCCTCATGATTCGTCTGTGCGGTCAGTCCAACTCATTTACGAATGGTAAAATATAAAATGTTTTCTCTATCTTCAAACAGAACAAAATAGCACGACAAACATCATACACCTCTGAAGTCTTCTTCTCCCCCTTCTTCGAGCAGCCCCCTCAGCCCCCAATACGAGTGGGCTGATAGCGGAGCCAATAGGGGCCGAGCGCAAACTTTTCCTCGAATTTCCTAGTCGTGGACGGTGGCCGGAAGAGCCGGGGCCCGAGTCCGTGAATTAGATTTGAATGCGGCAGAATGTGACCGCAGTGCCTCACTTTAGAGGCTTTCATGTGACCGCAGTGCCTCACTTTAGAGGCTTTAATGTGACCGCAGTGCCTCACTTTAGAGGTTTTCATGTCGCTAGAGAGTTTTGGGACACCATTATTCTGGGAGCTGCGAGAAAAAGTGTGTAACTGGACCCAGTTTAACGTGGGTGATGACGATCGAAATAAACGTATTGAGGTGTAAGTTTATATGCATTACAAAGATTGACTTTCGCAAGCTGTTATGTACGCATCAGAGTCAAAAAATTAGATATATGAAGTTCAATACTAGGGTACAAATTTCAGAAACAATACATATTTAATAAAGATTTGAAAATATTTTTTGCCAGTTGATGTATTTGAAACGTATCTAACTTCGTAAAAAAATCCTCTCCTGAAAAATAAGATCCTCCTCAAATTAATTTCTTCGTTTGCTTCTCATCCAACGGGCACCAAACCAAGTCTTGGATCACACGAAGACCTGGCCCATCACGGTTCAACTTCTCTCTTCCTCTCAGCAGGGCCGGTGGTGGTGGAAGTGATCTGTTTGATCTCTCGTCCACCCCGAGGGCAGTGCAATGGAGCAATGGTCCCACTGGTTCGTTTGCTGGCAGCCAGCGACAGCTCAACTTCCAAAAGGTGAGAACCAAGCGCCCCCGACTCCTTTCCTGGGAGGTGCCGAGGCGTGTGAACTGTACACACGTCACCACCTTCATCTTGCGGAATCTTTAGGAAGAGATGCACGTGATAGGCCAGACTGACGGGGACGACTGGTCTCCGATTAAGGAGTTCAAAGGAGGACTTCTGATTGCAGGTCTTTGTTTGGCATGGGGCTTGAGTGAGGGATCTGATGCTTCATCCTTCAAAGATTGGCTTGAGGTGGCGCTGGAGCCTCCAGGCAGGCGTTGTCGACTGGACGGGCTGTAGTAGATGTAGGCGTCATGGTTCGACCAAGAAATGGTCGTGATTGTGGTATCGCTGCTCGACCGAGAAATGGCAGTGGCGTTGGTTGCATCATTGTTCAACCAAGAAAGAGCAGTGATTGTGGTATCGCTGCTCGACCGAGAAATGGCAGTGACGTTGGTTGCATCATTGTTCAACCAAGAAAGGGCAGTGATTGTGGTATCGTTGCTCGACCGAGAAATGGCAGTGACGTTGGTTGCATCATTGATCAACCAAGAAAGGGCAGTGATTGTAGTATCGCTGCTCGACCGAGAAATGGCAGTGACGTTGGTTGCATCATTGTTCAACCAAGAAAGAGCAGTGACTGTGGTATCGCTGCTCGACCGAGAAATGGCAGTGACGTTGGTTGCATCATTGTTCAAGCAAGAAAGAGCAGTGATTGTGGTATCGCTGCTCGACCGAGAAACGGCATCGAAATTCAGATCAGGGTTTCACCAAGAAATGTCAGCAAAGTTTTTTGTCATGGTTCGGTCAGGAAATTGTATCTGAGTTGAAGGCATTGTTTGAGTGACTGAGAAATTACATCAAAATTTATGAACATTAGAAGTTAAGGATTCGGTTCCTCAAAAAACGGCAGCAATTAAAGTTGGTATTATTCCCGACGAAGAAATGGCAGCAACGTGGCTCGATCAAGAAATGGTAGCAAAGTTGGTGCCATGACTCGACCAACAAATGGCAGCAAAGTTGGTTTTGTTGGACCAACAAATGGCACCAAAGTTGTGTTGTTGGACCAACAAATAATAGAGAAGTTGGGATTGTTGGACTAAAAATATGGCAGCAAAGTTGGTATTGCTGAACCAAAAAAATAGCAGCGAAATTGGTATTGTTGAACCAAGAAAATGGCAGCTGGACCAAGAAATAAAAACAACCAACAGTTATTCGGCCAAAAATGAGCAACGAAGTTGGCGCTGCATGTTAAAGCGCTGCTGTCTTAGCCAAGGGTCAGAACATTTCCAAAATTTTTGTTCAAATGTGGAATGTGGCTGGAAACCAATACAACACAGAACAATGTTTCCCTGCTTCGAAATTCTTTTCCGTAGGCAGGAGATTTTTTTGTTCTGGAACAGGTGTCAATGAAGAGACTGGCACATTTTACCAAAATATCTCTATGCAGTTGAAGTAAAAATATATTGATTTACATGACACATCTTTTTAGTTACATGCAATCGGAAAATTTGCAACAATTTTTTTATTATGGGCGACAATTTTTTACTACATTGTGATTACTGTAGCAAAATTTTTGTGTTGTTCATTGTATGATCCTTATCATCTGTGCGACCTTGAACATCACCTCGACACAAAGAAATATAAACTCAACATTTTGACAACCAATAGTTCCAACTGCTCATAAGTGTGAGTTGAAATGATCTCTATTAACCGGATCAGCTGTTAGATTTATTCTTCGTACTTGCATGTTGATTGACATGTGAATTAGCAGGTATTCCTCAACATTTACTGCTTTGAGAAGTTTGCGATGCATAAACCATCCTCTGCTTGTGGCAGCGTACGCTCGTGTATAATTTGATCAGTGCTTTTGAACTCCGTGCTGGCCTCGTCTTGATGACATAGGCTACCGACTCATGAATTATAGAGGCCGTGGCCTCTCAATCCTCGATAGTTTGCTTCTGTCAAGCAAACAAATCCACGGCGCTTTATTAAGTACATTTTCTTGTGACTCAGGACTATATCCGTGTTGTGATCAAAGACGCTTCTCATATTTCTTATCAAAGCCACTTCCCATATCCATCCAAATATATTAGAATACATACGCACTGGTTTTCTAGAAGCGGTTCCAAAGTTAATAATTAAACATAGAATAATCAATTCTTTTAGTTTGTTCATACCTTGGATATGAGTCTTTTATTTAGCTGTTAGTCAGATGTTCTTTCCTCTAGACTGAAGGCGGCATCATCAGAGTTGACCTTGGTTATTTTTATTATTTTTGCAACGTATAATTTGATCGTTCACAAGCAAACTGCGGGACCAGCTGTCTGAAGGACAGCTGGTCGTCGAACGAACGGAAACAGACGAACGAACAGCTGGATTAGAAGGTGGCGCTAGACACCATCTGATTGTGACTGATTGCACGATTTTTTTTTTAGTAAAATGCAGAATACAAATTTTCGAGGACATTGGAATTGTTTCGATGAAATTCAAAGTAAAATAATATGTTTACTTGCAAAGAAGCCTTCTTTAGGCCTTCAATACTCTAAACGAAACTCAATGGTGACAGTTTCTTTCATTTCTTGAGCTAAAATGCAAATATTTGGGTTGCCTACCAGTAAAACTAAAATTCGGTATAAGGATTGTTTCATGGAGATCCAAGGAG
Organism: Gammarus roeselii; assembly: GCA_016164225.1. NCBI lineage: Eukaryota > Metazoa > Arthropoda > Malacostraca > Amphipoda > Gammaridae > Gammarus > Gammarus roeselii. The sequence goes on along the minus strand of SDVV010027022.1, from coordinate 5,377 downwards.
ATCATTATAAATAATTTACATGTTTTACATGGATCAATGCAAACACAAACATTAGAAGAAGTACATTTCAATTCTGGATATGTTTGGCAAGCAGTCGCTGGAGCCGAGTGTAGTTGAACGAATAAAGATGACTCATACGGTCGAGGGATGCGCAAGAAGCGTGCGCATTCACAAAGCTAAGAAAATGACTGGAAGGATAGTCCCGCACACCAGCTGATGATATAGGATTCGTATCTCAATCGTAGGCTTTCTTATTTTGATCGGTGCACATTTTGTGCCTCGTTGAGTCCGTTTCACATTATGACTGTTAGAAAATGTGATGGAGATAATGTTATTTTGCATGTGGAGAAAAATCCTTCTAATGAAATCCGTTGGTGTGCGGTGAAAGGTGAGAGGGATAAATAGGCAGACATGAACTCTATAAATCCGTTGGTGTGAGGGAAAGGCGAGGGGGATAAATAGTCAGACATGAACTCTATTCAAGTCGAAGTTCAAAGATAATAATAATATTGTTGATTGGTGTTAAGTATTGATATAAAAAGGTCGTGCGAGGAAGCACTTTGAAGCGCTACTGCACGGACTCACGAAGCTCAACTTTTATATTATTAAGTTACTTTTAATGAAACTGGTACTGAAATATTACGTTTATCTCATGCAGATCAAACAAACCACAGATCTGCACCAGCGTGATCGTCGAGACTCAAATAAAATAGTGTTGAAGCACAGTTCAAAGGGTCTACTAACAGTCTGGTCGTTTTGAGAAACAGAAGGGTTAAAAAAGACGCCTTGAGTGCTGTAAAGTCCTTGTGAGTGTATTTAGAGCAAAGGACATAAAGTGACGCCTTTAGACAATATAAAAGATTCATTCGGACTCAGAGAGCCTCGACTTTAGTTTCCAAAGGCACTAATTTAATTCTTTGTTATCGTTCAATATTAAGCACCATATCGGATATGTTCGTACCCGAAAATTGCTCTAAATCGATCGGATAAAAATCAAATACAGTTCCACAAACGCTTTTATGATTTCATATGATTTACATGTTAAATGATATGAACATAGCTATGAACGTGAACACTGAAATTGTCTCTATAACGTAACACTACATTTACGTCAGAATCTAAAAAGAATTTCAGGCAAGCTTAGTTTCTAAGAACTGCGTTTTATGATTATTTCGATGACCCTTTCATACTCTCGTACTCAGCCACTCTCCTACCCAGCGACTCCCCACACTGTTTCAATGAATGAGTTTAATATCATAAAAAAATACTCTCGCTCATGGGACCAAGCGCCACTGCAAACAGCCTCACAGTCTCGTGCAAGACAACAACACGCTACTGCACACAGCCTCACAGTCTCGTGCATGACACCAATACGCCGTTGCATACAGTCTCACAGTCTCGTGCATGACACCATCATGCCACTCCCCACAGTCTCACAGTCCCGAGCATGACACCAACACGCCACTCCCCACAGTCTCACAGTCCCGAGCATGACACTAACATGCCACTGCACACAGTCGCACAGTCTCGTGCATGACACCAATACGCAGTTGCATACAGTCTCACAGTCTCGTGCATGACACCAATACGCCGTTGCACACAGTCTCACACTCTCTTGCATGACTCCAACACGCCGCTGCATATAGTCTCATAGTCTCGTGCATGACACCAACATGCCACTGCACACAGTCTCCCAGTCTCGTGCATGACACCAACATGCCACTGCACACAGTCTCGTTGTCTCGTGCATGACACCAACACACCGCTGCACACAGTCTCGCAGTATCGTGCATGACACCAACACGTCACTGCACACAGTCTCGAGCATGACACCATCCACATGACGACTTAGCAAAAACATTCACATGCCGACGCAGCAAAAAATGAATACATCAGCAGAAGAGATCTTAAGGTGGCCCAGAAATGTAAGAAGAAAGATTATGAAAAATAAATTGCCACCAATGCCAAAACTAATCCGAAACAACTTATTAGTTATGTTTCGAGCAAAAAAAATCAAGATCTGTAATTGGTCCTCTTTAGAACGATGTTGGTGAGCTAGAAACGGACGACACCAAAATAAGTGCCCTACATGATGAATACTTTTGTTCCCAATCCTGAGGATATCATAGCGGAAAGACGAATTGAACTCCTCAGCACAGTGAACTTTTCCCTCGTTGAAGTTATTAAATATATAGATAAATTGAAAATCACAAAATTTCCAGGTCCAGACCAAGTTCATCCCAAAATTCTGAAAGAGACGTAAAACGAAATTGCCGAACATTTATCAAACATTTTTACCCAATTTCTCACAAATGGCACCTGCCCCTCTAAATGGAAAGAGGCTAATGTTACCCTAATTTGAAAAAAAGACAAAAAGTGTCCCGGAAATTACCGTCCAATTAGTCTTACTTCAGTCATTGGCAAATTAATGGAAAGATTGATAACGGATGAAATTACAGAGTTCTTAGAATCAAAGAAATTGATTGGCGACTCTTAGCATGGTTTTAGCACAACCGTTCCTGTCCTACGAACCTGCTGCTTTTTTCAAGGATATAATCGAAATCCACGACACAAAATCTCCACTCGGTATCATTTACCTTGACTTTCGAAAAGCCTTTGATAAAGTCCTCCACAAGCGCCTAGTTAGTAAACTGCACAACATCGGTATTCGAGGCGAGCTTAAGAACTGGATAAAATGCTGGCTTACGGACAGACGGCAGCGAGTTGTACTTAACGGCGCTTCCTCCTCCTGGGGTAATGTTACAGGCGGCGTGCCTCAAGGATCTGTGTTAGGTCTAGTTCTCTTTACTATATTTATCAACGATCTCGATAGGAACGTACTCTCAAACAACATTAACAAGTTTAAAGACGATACTATTATAGGAGGAAAAGTGCAAACCCTACTAGAGTGCCAACAGATCCAAATAGACTCGAGCACAATTGTTGACTGGTCAGAAAAGTGGCAATTGAAATTTAATCTAGACAAAGGTAAAGGTATGCAAATAGGTCCCCTTAACATCAAGCCCGAATATTCAATGTCCGAAAAGAAACTCATTCCTGTCACTGAAGAGAGAGAATTAGGAGACATCATCAGTAACGACTTAAAAAGTAGCAAGGAATGTAACGATGCTACCAAGAAAGGCAACAAAAGGCTAGGTATGATATCCCGCACTATTTCGCACAAAAATTCTCATAGTAAGGTCAAGTTACACAATGCATTTCTTAGGCCGCATTTCGAGTATTCTGTTCAATTTTGGTCTCCATATCTTAGAAAATACGTTATTAAATTAGAGAAGGTTGAACGTAGAGTCACCAAACTTATCCCTTTGCTGCGGAATAAATCGTACGAAGACAGACTACGTGAACGCAATCTTTATTCGCTAGAGAAACGTCGTGTCAGAGTCGACATGATCGAAGTGTGGAAGATTATAAAAGGTAAGGAAAACGTCGACCGAGCGAACCTTTTCACCCTAGATACGAACGGAGTGACTAGAAACAATGGATTCAAAATCGATGATAAGCGTTTCTCACTCGACATCACGCTCATTTTTTTCACGTGTAGAGTTGTCAAAGAACGGAACAAACTTCCAGCGGAGGTGGTAAACAGCAATATAACCGAAACGTTTAAGTCTCGGCTTGGTAAGTTCTACGTAAATCGCCGATAAATTGCTAAGCCGTTCCCTTTCTTGATGTTTTTGTCTCACAGTCCTGAGCCTGACACCATCATGCCGCTGTACACAGTCTCACAGTCTTGTGTATGATACCAACACCCTACAGCACACAGTCTCACAGTCTCGTGCATGACGCCATCAAGCCACCACACACAGTCTCACAGTCTTGAGCCTGACACCATCATGCCGCTGCACACAGTCTCACAGTCTTGTGCATGATACCAACACCCTACAGCACAGTCTCACAGTCTCGTGTATGACGCCTTCAAGCCACTACACACAGTCTCATAGTCTTGAGCCTGACACCATCATGCCGCTGCACACAGTCTCACAGTCTCGTGCATGATACCAACACGTCACTGCACACAGTCTCGTGCATGACGCCAACACGCCACTGCACACAGTCTCGTGTATGACACACCAACACGGCAGTCAGTCTCAGAATCTCGTGCATGGCACCAACACGCCGCTGCACAGATTCTCGTCTGAAGCATTTTTTATGATCCCTCCAGGAAGAAGGATAAGAAGAAGACGAGGAGCGCCTGTAGGCTAATGCACTTGCTCGGTACATTTTTTAGGCTTGTCGAAGGCCTCTGGCCGTGCGCTCCATCATCATTAACCCTTATCAGAGCCCTCCCTTTGCTGGGCCTTATCGCTAGACTTGCTTGGAACCGTGAGGACGGTTTTTGAGCGGTGGGGCTCTCTAGCGTCGATGGTGCGAGGTGTGGGGTCTGGTGGTAATAAAACACGCGTTATTCTGTCTTTGAACGGTGGGTTCCTCTGGCGAGGTGTGGTGTGTGGTGGTTGAGGTGTCTGATGTTGGAACGGTGGGTCCCTCTAGAGTCGATGGTGCGGGGTGTGATGTCAGGTGTTAATAAACAAACCTTAGTCGAGCTTTTTGAGCTACGAGGCCTTCAGTAAGAACAAAGTTGTGTAAACGGGGGAATATAAAATGATCCGGCAGTTTTAGTACATATTTATTAGACATCGTTGAAATAACGAGATCTACCGCACACTAATAACGGTATCTAGCGTTTCAAGAATAACGTGATGTAACGTATCACGAATAACGGGATCAATAGGAAAACGAATAACGGGATTTACCGTATCACGAATAACGGGATCTATTGTATCACGAATAACGGGATCTTCCGTATCATGGATAACGGGATCTATCGTATCACGAATAACGGGATCAATAGGAACACGAATAACGGGATTACCGTATCACGAATAACGGGATCTATTGTATCACGAATAACGGGATCTCCCGTATCAAGAATAACACGATCTATCATATCACGAATAACGGGATCTACCGCATCATAAATAAAATACATGATCACGAAAATACATCTAAATATAAGAATCTAATATGTCCAACGTTTATTGAACAATGCATTCGATTTAACTCGAAGTAAATGGCTATGCTAAAATGCGTTTCATTATGTTTTTTAAGCACTATGGGACTAGAAAAGTCAGCTGCTGCCAGAATCGAACCTGCAACAAAAAACATTTTAGAGGTACACTTTTTCCGCTGTGCTACAAGCAGATTTGAAGTCGTGTGATTTTCTGATGATTTTGTCATAACTACAGGAATTTTCAATAAATAATGTGTAGTTTGAAGGATGAAAGTCTGTGTGGTATGGAGGATAAATACCTGAAAAAAAACAATATAGAACAATAAAAATATATACAGATATACA
>SDVV010027021.1:0-12166 GCA_016164225.1 Gammarus roeselii | reverse complement strand
AGCAGCTCCTCACTCTTTTTTCAGGAGGGGATGAACGTCATTATTCTGACGTGTGGTTTGTGTGTTCAGGAGCAGCTCACCACTCTTACTTTAGTAGTCGATGAACGTCATCATTCTGACTTGTGTGTTGTGTGTTCAGGAGCACCTCCTCACTCTAATTTCAGTAGGGGATGAACGTCATTATTCTGACGTGTGTGTTGTTTATTCATGAGCAGCTCACCACTCTAATTTCAATTAGGGATGAGCGTCATTATTCTGAATTGTGTGTTGTGGATTCAAGAGCAGCTCACCACTCGTATTTCAGTGGGGGATGAACGTCATTATTCTGAATTGTGTATTGTGGATTTAAGAGCAGCTCACCACTCTTATTTCAGTATGGGATGAACGTCATTAGTCTGACGTGCGTTTTGTGTGTTCAGTAGCACCTCACCACTCATAATTCACTAGGAGATGAACGTCATCATTCTGACTCGTGTGTTGTGTGTTCAGGAGCAGCTCCTCACTCTTATTTCAGTAGGGGATGAACGTCACTATTCTGATGTGTCTGTTATGTGTTCAGGAGCAACTCACCACTCCTACTAAAGTTGGGATGAACGTCATCATTCTGACGTGTGTGTTGTGTGTTCAGGAGCCGCTCACGGCTCATATTTCTGTATGGGATAAACGTCATTATTCTGACGTGTGTGTTGTGTGTTCAGAAGCAGCTAACCACTTTTATTTCAGTATGGGATGAACGTCATTATTCTGACGTGCGAGTTGTGTGCTCAGGAGCCGCTCACCACTCTTATTTATGTATAAGATGAACGTCATTACTCTGACGTGTGTGTTGTGTGTTCAGAAGCAGCTCACCACTCTTTCTTTCAGTAAGGGATGAACGTCATTATTCTGACGTATATAATGTGTGTTCAGGAGCAGCTCACCATTCATATTTCAGTATGGGATGAACGTCATTATTTTGACGTATGTGTTGTGTGTTCAAGAGCAGCTCACCACTCGTATTTCAGTCTGGGATGAGCGTCATAATTCCGACGTGTGTGTTGTGTGTTCAGCAGCAGCTCACCACTCTTATTTCAGTGAGGGATGAACGTCATGATTCTGACGTGTGTGTTGTGTGTTCAGGAGCAGATCACCACTCATATCTCAGTTAGGGATGAACGTCATAATTCTGTCGTGTGTAATGTGAGTTTGGGAGTTTCTCACCTCTCATATTTCAGAAAGAACTGAACGTTATCTGTCTGACGAGTTTGTTGTGTGTTCAGGAGCAGCTCACCCCTCTTATTTCAGTGGGAGATGAACGTCATTATTCTGACGTTTTTTCGTGTGTTCAGTAGCAACTCACCCCTCTTTTTTCAGTAAGGGATGAACGTCGTCATTCTGACGTGTTTTTTTAGTGTTCAGGAGCCGCTCACCACTCTTATTTCAGTAAGGAATGAACGTCATTATTCTGACGTGTGTGTTGTTTGTTCAAGAGCAGCTCACCACTCTAATTTCAGTGGGGAATGAACGTCATAATTCTGTCGTGTGTGTTGTGTGTTCAGGTGCATCTCACCACTCATATTTCAATAAGTGATGAACGTTATCATTCTGACAAGTGTGTTGTGTGTTCAGGAGCAGCTCACCATTCATATTTATTTAGTGGTAAAGGTCATTATTCTTACGTATGTGTTGTGTGTTCAGGAGCCGCTCACCACTCATGTTTCTTCAAGGGATAAACGTCATTATTCTGACGTGTGTGTTGTGTGCTCAGAAGCAGCTCACCACTCTTGTTTCAGTAAGGGATGAACGTCATTATTCTGACGTGCGAGTTGTGTGTTCAGGAACCGCTCACCACTCTTGATTATGTAAAAGATGAACGTTATTATTTTGACGTGTGTGTTGTGTGTTCAGAAGCAGATCACCACTCTTTCTTTCAGTAAGGGATAAACGTCATTATTCTGACGTATATTTTGTGTGTTCAGGAGTAGCTCACCACTCTTATTTCAGTAGGGCTGAACGCCATTATTCTGACGTATATGTTGTGTGTTCAGGAGCAGCTTACCAGTCATATCTCAATAAGGGATGAACGTCATTATTCTGACGTATGTGTTGTGTGTTGAGGAGCAGCTCACCACTCGTATTTCAGTAAGAAATGAGTGTCATAATTCCGATGTGTGTGTTGTGTGTTCAGCAGCAGCTCACCACTCTTATTTCAGTGGGAGATGAACGTCATTATTCTGACGTATGTATTGTGTGTTCAGGAGCAGCTCACCACTCTTATTTCAGTGAGGGATGAACGTCATTACCCTGACGTGTGTGTTGTGTGTTCAGGGGCAGCTTACAACTCTTATTTCAAGTAGGGATGAACATCGTTATTCTGATGTGTGTGTTGTGTGTTCAGGAACAGCTCACCACTCTTGTATCAGTAAGGGATGAACGTCATTATTCTCACATGTGTGTTGTGTGTTCAGGAGCAGATCACCACTCATATTTCAGTTAGGGATGAACGTCATTATTCTGACGTTTGTGTTGTGTTTTCAAGAGCAGCTCAATACTCTTATTTCAGTAGGGCATGAACGTCATTATTTTGACGTGCGTGTTCTGTGTTCATGAGAAGCTCAACACTATTATTTCAGTAGGGGATGAACATCATTATTCTGACGTGTGTGTTGTGGGGGCAGGTGCAGCTCACCACTCTTATTTCAGAGGGGGATAAACGTCATTCTCCTGACGTGTGTGTTGTGTGTTCAGAATCAGCTTACCACTCTTATATTAGTAAGGGCTGAACGTCATTTTTCCGTCGTGTGTGTTGTGTGTTCAGGAGCTTCTCACCACTAATATGTCAGTAAGAAATGAACATTATTTGTCTGACGTGTGTGTTGTGTGTTCAGGAGCAGCTCATCACTCTTTTTTCAGCAGGGGATGAACGTCATTATTCTGACGTGTGTGTTGTGTGTTCAGGAGCAGCTCATCACTCTTATTTCAATAGGGGATGAAGGTCATTATTCTGACGTATGTGTTGTGTGTTCGGGAGCAGCTCACCACTCGTAATTCAGTATGGGATGAACGTCATTATTCTGACGTGTGTGTTGTGTGTTCAGGAGCAGTTCACCACTCTTATTTATATAGGGGTAAAGGTCATTACTCATACGTATGTGTTGGGTGTTCAGGAGCAGCTCACCCCTCTTATTTCAGTAAGGAATGAACTCCATTGTTCTGACGTATGTGTTGCGTGTTCAGGAGCAGCTCACCACTCTTATTTCAGTAAAGGATGAACGTCATTATTCTGACGTGTGTGTTGTGTGTTCAGGAGCAGCTCACCACTCTTATTTCAGTAAGGGATGAGCGTCATTATTCTGAATTGTGTGTTGTGGATCCAAGAGCAGCTCACCACTCTTATTTTAGAAGGGGATGAACGTCATCATTCTGACGTGTGTGTTGTGTGTTCAGAAGCAGCTCACCACTCTTACTTCAGTAAGGGATGAACGTCATCATTCTGACTTGTGTGTTGTGTGTTCAGGAGCAGCTCCTCACTCTTATTTCAATAGGGGATGAACGTCATTATTTAGACGTGTGTGTTGTGTGTTCAGAAGCAGCTCACCACTCTTATTTCTGTAAGGGATGAACGTCAATATTCTGACGTGTGAGTTGTGTGTTCAGGAGCCGTTCACCACTCATATTTATGTAGGTGATGAACGTCATTATTCTGACGTGTGTGTTGTGTGTTCAGAAGCAGCTCACCACTCTTTCTTTCAGTGAAGGATGAACGTCATTATTCTGACGTTTATTTTGTGTGTTCAGAAATAGCTCACCACTATTATTCCAGTAAGGTATGAACGTCATTATTCTGACGTATATGTTGTGTTTTCAGGAGGAGCTCACCATTCATGTTTCAGTAAGGGATGAACGTGATTATTCTGACGTATGTGTTGTGTGTTGAGGAGCAGCTCACCACTCGTATTTCAGTAAGGGATGAGCGTCATAATTCCGACGTGTGTGTTGTGTGTTCAGCAGCAGCTCACCACTCTTATTTCAGTCAGGGATGAACGTCATTATTGTGACCTATGTATTGAGTGTTCAGGAGCAGCTCATCACTCTTATTTCAGTGAGGAATGAACGTCATTACCCTGACGTGTGTGTTGTGTGTTCAGGAGCAGCTCACCACTCTTATTTCAAGAAGGGATGAACATCATTATTCTGACGTGTGTGTTTTGTGTTCAGGAACAGCTCACCACTCTTGTATCAGTAAGGGATGAACGTCATTATTCTCACGTGTGTGTTGTGTTTTCAGGAGCAGATCACCACTCATATTTCAGTTAGGGATGAACGTCATTATTCTGACGTTTGTGTTGTGTTTTCAAGAGCAGCTCAATACTCTTATTTTAGTAGGGCATGAACGTCATTATGTTGACATGCGTGTTCTGTGTTCATGAGAAGCTCAACAGTATTATTTCAGTAGGGGATGAACATCATTATTCTGACGTGTGTGTTGTGGGTTCAGGAGCAGCTCACCACTCTTATTTCAGGGGGGGATAAACGTCGTTGTCATGACGTGTGTGTTGTGTGTTCAGAAGCAGCTTACCACTCTTATATTAGTAAGGGCTGAACGTCATTTTTCCGTCGTGTGTGTTGTGTGTTCAGAAGCTTCTCACCACTAATATGTCAGTAAGAAATGAATATTATTTGTCTGACGTTTGTTGTGTGTTCAGGAGCAGCTCACCACTCTTTTTTTCAGCAGGGAATGAACGTCATTATTCTGACGTGTGTGTTGTGTGTTCAGGAGCAGCTCATCCCTCATTTTTCAATAGGGGATGAAGGTCATTATTCTGACGTATGTGTTGTGTGTTCGGGAGCAGCTCACCACTCGTATTTCAGTATGGGATGAACGTCATTATTCTGACGTGTGTGTTGTGTGTTCAGGAGCAGTTCACCACTTATATTTATATAGGGGTAAAGGTCATTACTCATACGTATGTGTTGTGTGTTCAGGAGCAGCTCACCCCCTCTTATTTCAGTAAGGAATGAACTCCATTTTTCTGACGTATGTGTTGCGTGTTCTGGAGCAGCTCACCACTCTTATTTCAGTAAAGGATGAACGTCATTATTCTGACGTGTGTGTTGTGTGTTCAGGATCAGCTCACCACTCTTATTTCAGTGAGGGATGAGCGTCATTATTCTGAATTGTGTGTTGTGGATCCAAGAGCAGCTCACCACTCTTATTTTAGAAGGGGATGAACGTCATTATTCTGACGTGTGTGTTGTGTGTTCAGGATCAGCTCACCACTCTTTTTTTCAGCAGGGAATGAACGCCATTATTCTGAAGTGTGTGTTGTGTGTTCAGGAGCAGCTCATCACTCTTATTTCAATAGGGGATAAACGTCATTATTCTGAAGTGTGTGTTGTGTGTTCAGAAGCAGCTCACCACTCTTATTTCAGTAAGGGATGAACGTCAATATTCTGACGTGTGAGTTGTGGGTTCAGGAGCAGCTCACCACTCTTATTTCAGGGGGGGATAAACGTCATTGTCCTGACGTGTGTGTTGTGTGTTCAGAAGCAGCTTACCACTCTTATATTAGTAAGGGCTGGACGTCATTTTTCCGTCGTGTGTGTTGTGTGTTCAGAAGCTTCTCACCACTAATATGTCAGTAAGAAATGAATATTATTTGTCTGACGTGTGTTGCGTGTTCAGGAGCAGCTCACCACTCTTTTTTTCAGCAGGGAATGAACGTCATTATTCTGACGTGTGTGTTGTGTGTTCAGGAGCAGCTCATCACTCTTATTTCAATAGGGGATAAACGTCATTATTCTGACGTGTGTGTTGTGTGTTCAGAAGCAGCTCACCACTCTTATTTCAGTAAGGGATGAACGTCAATATTCTGACGTGTGAGTTGTGTGTTCAGGAGCCGCTCACCACTCATATTTATGTGGGAGATAAACGTCATTATTCTGACGTGTGTGTTGTGTGTTCAGAAGCAGCTCACCACTATTTATTTCAGTAAGGGATCAACGTCATTATTCTGACGTATGTGTTGTGTGTTCAGGAGCAGCTCTCCACTCATATTTCAGTAAGGGATGAACGTCATTCTTCTGACGTGTGTGTTGTGTGTTCAGGAGCAGCTCACCACTCATATTTCAGTGAGGGATGAACGTCATTATTCTGACGTTTATTTTGTGTGTTCAGAAATAGCTCACCACTATTATTCCAGTAAGGTATGAACGTCATTATTCTGACGTATATGTTGTGTTTTCAGGAGGAGCTCACCATTCATATTTCAGTAAGGGATGAACGTCATTATTCTGACGTATTTGTTGTGTGTTGAGGAGCAGCTCACCACTCGTATTTCAGTATGGGATGAGCGTCATAATTCCGACGTGTGTGTTGTGTGTTCAGCAGCAGCTCACCACTCTTATTTCAGTCAGGGATGAACGTCATTATTGTGACGTATGTATTGTGTGTTCAGGAGCAGCTCATCACTCTTATTTCAGTGAGGGATGAACGTCATTACCCTGACGTGTGTGTTGTGTGTTCAGGAGCAGCTCACCACTCTTATTTCAAGAAGGGACGAACATCATTATTCTGACGTGTGTGTTGTGTGTTCAGGAACAGCTCACCACTCTTGTATCAGTAAGGGATGAACGTCATTATTCTGACATGTGTATTGTGTGTTCAGGAGAAGCTCACCATTCTTATTTCAGTAGGGATGAACGTCATTATTCTGACGTGTGTGTTGTGTGTTCATGAGCAGATCACCACTCATATTTCAGTGAGGGATGAACCTCATTACCCTGACGTGTGTGTTGTGTGTTCAAGAGCAGCTCACCACTCTTATTTCAAGAAGGGATGAACATCATTATTCTGACGTGTGTGTTGTGTGTTCAGGAACAGCTCACCACTCTTATATTAGTAAGGGCTGAACGTCATTTTTCCGTCGTGTTTGTTGTGTGTTCAGAAGCTTCTAACCACTCATATTTCAGTAAGAAATGAACGTTATTTGTCTGACGAGGGTGTTGTGTTCAGGAGCAGCTCACCCCTATTATTTCAGTAAGGGATGAACGTCATTTTTCTGACGTTTTGTTGTGTGTTCAGTAGCAACTCACCCCTCTTTTTTCAGTAAGGGATGAACGTCATCATTCTGACGTGTGTTTTGAGTGTTCAGGAGCCGCTCACCACTCTTATTTCAGTAAGGGATGAACGTCATTATTTTGACGGGTGTGTTGTGTGTTCAAGAGCAGCTCACCACTCTTATTTCAGTATGGGATGAACGTCATAATTCTGTCGTGTGTTCATGAGCATCTCACCACTCATATTTCAGTAAGTGATGAACGTCATTATTCTGACGAGTGTGGTGTGTGTCCAGGAGCACCTCACCACTCATATTTCAGTAGGAGATGAACATCATCATTCTGACTCGTGTGTTGTGTGTTCAGGAGCAGCTAACCACTCTTGTATCAGTAAGAGATGAACGTCATTTTTCTGACTTGTGTGTTCTGTGTTCAGGAGCAGCTCTCAGTAAAAAAAGGAACGTCATTATTTTGACGTGTGTGTTGTGTGTTCAGGAGCAGCTCACCACTCTTATTTCAGTTCAGGAGCATCTCACCACTCATATTTCAGTAATTGATAAACGTTATCATTCTGACGAGTGTGTTGTGTGTTCAAGAGCAGCTCACCACTCATATTTCAGTAAGTGATGAACGTTATCATTCTGACGAGTGTGTTGTGTGTTCAGGAGCACCTTACCACTCATAATTCAGTAGGAGATGAACGTCATCATTATGACTCGTGTGTTGTGTGTTCATGAGCAGCTCCTCACTCTTATTTCAATAGGGGATGAACGTCATTATTCTGACCTGTGTTTTGCGTGTTCAGGAGCAGCTCACCACTCTTATCTCAGTATGGGATGAACGTCATTATTCTGACGAGCGTGTTGTGTGTTCAGGAGCACCTCACCACTCATAATTCAGTTGGAGATGAACGCCATCATTCTGACTCGTGTGATATGTGTTCAGGAGCAGCTCCTCACTCTCATTTCAGTAGGGGATGAACGTCATTATACTGACGAGTGTGTTATGTGTTCAGGAGCAAATCAACACTCTTATTTCAGTGTGGGATGAACGTCATTATTCTGACGTGTGTGTTGTGTGTTCAGGAGCCGCTCACCACTCATATTTCTGTAAGGGATAAACGTCATTATTCTGACGTGCGAGTTGTGTGTTCAGGAGCTGCTCACCACTCTTATTTATGTAAGAGATGAACGTCATTATTCTGACGTGAGTGTTGTGTGTACAGAAACAGCTCACCAAACTTTCTTTCAGTAAGGGATGATCGTCATTATTCTGACGTATATTTTGAGTATTCAGGAGCAGCTCACCACTCTTATTTCCAGAAGGGATGAACATCATAATTCCGACGTGTGTGTTGTATGTTCAGCAGCAGCTCACCACTCTTATTTCAGTGAGGGATGAACGTCATTATTCTGACGTATGTATTGTGTGTTCAGGAGCAGCTCACCACTCTCATTTCAGTAAGGGATGAGCGTCATAATTCCGATGTGTGTGTTGTGTGTTCAGCAGCAGCTCACCACTCTTATTTCAGTGAGGGATGAACGTCATTACCCTGACGTGTGTGTTGTGTATTCAGGAGCAGCTCACCACTCTTATTTCCAGAAGGGATGAACATCATTATTCTGACGTGTGTGTTGTGTGTTCAGGAGCAGCTCACCACTCTTGTATCAGTAAGGGATGAACGTCTTTATTCTGACATGTGTGTTGTGTGTTCAGGAGCAGCTCACCACTCTCATTTCAGTAAGGGATGAACGTCATTATTCTGACGTGTGTGTTGTGTGTTCAGGAGCAGATCACCACTCATATTTCAGTTAGGAATTAACGTCATAATTCTGTCGTGTGTGTTGTGTGTTCAGGAGCTTCTCATCACTCATATTTCAGTAAGAAATGAACGTTATTTGTCTGACGAGTGTGTTGTGTGTTCAGGAGCAGCTCACCCCTCTTTTTTCAGTAAGGGATGAACGTCATCATTCTGACGTGTGTTTTGAGTGTTCAGGAGCCGCTCACCACTCTTATTTCAGTAAGGGATGAATGTCATTATTTTGACGTGTGTGTTGTTTGTTCAGGAGCAGCTCACCACTCTTATTTCAGTGAGGGATGAACGTCATAATTCTGTCGTGTGTGTTGTGCGATCAGGAGCATCTCACCACTCATATTTCAGTAAGTGATGAATGTTATCATTTTGACGTGTGTGTTGTGTGTTCAAGAGCAGCTCACCACTCTTATCTCAGTAAGGGATGAACGTCATTATTCTGACGTGTGTGTTGTGTGTTCAACAGCCGCTCACCACTCTTATTTCAGTAAGGGATGAACGTGATTATTTTACAGTAAGTGATATTGACACGCGAGTTAGGAGTAAAAATATTTATGTGAGCTAAAAATGTATCAAATGCAACGAAATGCAAAAGTTTCACTCACATTTCTTTGGAGAGATCGTTTTATACCGGTCAACATTGATGAATGTAACTAATCATACCGAACAATTGTTCTTGCTTTATATTTTTTCCATGTGCAAGGCCCGATCACTGCTTCCTCATATCATATTAGTTAAAGCTCTTTTCCCATTATTTACAACATCTCAGAAGTCGTTTGGATTGTTCACCCTATTCATATACCTTGATATTATGATATCCTGAGTTAGTCATAAGTAGAATGCTGAAATACATTTAGGCATTTTTTCGAGAAAAAAAAACTAGAAAATATTTGTCACAAGAAACTAGTCCAATCGTTAAAGAGGGCAGGTGCGACCTAAAAATCGCAAACAATCTTGTTTTGTTAGACTGTATTTGAAAGAACATTTTCTGAATAAATTCCGACTGTTTCTTGGCATAGATATCTCAAATGAAATTATTGAGAAACATTTTTCTTTCATCAGGATTTTTCTAAATAAATTGTTTTATAATATGTATAACTTATTTTTCGGAGATTATTATACTAATATAAAAGCATGGAAACAGATACAAAGATGATAACATCCTTGTGGTCAGGTGACCTTCAGTGAAGCCTGTGACGAGTACACACGATGCGGGAGCCATCTTGAAGGATATTTTCTCGAGCGTCTCTTTGAACAGATTCCGCCAACAGACCAAGACCAATCATAGATTATGCATCACTTCAAAAACTGTTGGACTGAGGCACAGTTCAACAACGCAAAGGCTGATCATAGTCATATGGATCATTTAATAGTAGTTATCCATGAATTGTTTCCTTAAATTTTCATGCTAGATCCACTCGTTCCATATCTAGATCTGTATCTATGAGAACCATACGGAATTTGTTTGCTGAGTCATCGTTTTATAGTTGCAATAAGCATTGTGCTAACATATCGTGCATAAAATCATTTCCTCAATTATATCGAACTCGACTTAATCAAATGTTCATTTGTGTCACAATGAAAATGTTGATACCAATTGTCACATTTTTGGTCAAATTACTAGTTAAGAAATTCAGTTTGTGTTTTTCATTTCCGTCGATAACAGTTACTACCCCTAATGACATTGAAACCTTGTCATGTTGTTGTTTGTATTATTGCTGATCGAAGGGCGGCTTGACTGAATTACATGATTTGGTTGAATAAGTACATGATTTATAAAAAGTGAAATGATGAGCATGATCTATCATATTATTAGTCGTTTTTCTGAATGCTTTAAAGAGGGAAAGTGACGCACTGATGTCAGCGCGAGATGCGAGCGGCGATGCATCGATCCATGCGCCGCAATAGCTATAAATACCTTGGTTCATGAATGTTGTGTGGTTTATGAGACTATTATACAACGATAAAACAGTAAATGAGACAGCTCTTACAATTATCGTCGAGGAATGTTGACTACCTGGCATATACGCACCTAACAACGTACCAACATAGCAGGATAACATATATAAACTAAACGGTATTTGTGCTTGAAACAGCCCTCATCGAAGCTTCATGACGAATATTTAGTGATCTAAAACATATATCAGGACACGAGGCAATGGGTACTCCAAGAATCTCTGCGACAGCTCAACTCTAGTGGCCACAACCATTTGTATAATAACGCCATAGTTAAACATGTGAAAAGGTCACAAAAACGATTAAATGGTCCTTGACACTTTATCAATTTGTCTGTGCAATGCTTAGGAATTTTGCTCATACATTTAAAAAAAATCGAGTGCTCCAGGTATAATTTATATCAATACACGTGTTCGATATTATAATAATTCATATATAAACACACACAATGCCACTGCTTTTTCAACATGTTATAAAAACTGATGAGATTTTTGAGCGTTATCGAAAATTACCACTATCGAACCAAGATTACCCGACCATGAAATAACTGAACAAAATTTTATTTCAATCAGTTTGTGACATAATAAAGTTCCATTAGCAATAACAATTACATTCATATTCCCTGCAATGATGCTAAATTACTGTTGAAATTGTTGATAGAAGGGTTTTAACTATTTCAGAACTTGAATATATTTTTTTATTCTTACTACAGCGTATTATGCCGTACGAATAATTGTTTTAACGTTTTAACAGGTAAAACAAAAGTCTTTTAAAGTCAAAATTGAAAATATTTTGGTACATTGATACAGACATCCGTTTTACCAAATATCTCATTCAGTTGAGATTAAACGCATCTTTAGGCAGCACTCTGCAACATTACTCTTTCATATTTTTTCGTTCATGAACTAATGCCTGTGACCGTACATGGAGGTTACCTAGATGAACGGCAGGAGTAAATGCCTACGGATATTGCACCCAACATTTAAGTAACTCGTTGAACCATTTTTAATACTTTTGATAGATTACTTATTTTAATTCGTCACCAAAACTTGTATAACAGCTGTGTCTCCTGATTCTGGATGACCGTCAAGCTGTCCTCATCCGTGAGACAACTAACCACACACCTCAGAAATTGATGGTGTAACGTTTGTGAAAATATTTTATTTAATTGAGCTTGAATAAAATATAAGCTTTTGTTGATCAACTATCACAATTATTAAAGCTATTAAATTTTATTTGGGTATCATTATTTTCTGGCAACCCTGCGGTGAGTATCTCGATCGCAGGTGCAAGCCCGTTGTTCATTGACACGAGTCTCCATATCATTGCACATGTCGCTATCGCTGTTCAATATGTATG
>SDVV010027020.1:0-12166 GCA_016164225.1 Gammarus roeselii | reverse complement strand
CTGGGGAGCCAGCTCAACCTTCACTGTAACTGCTCGTACTGTTTGCTGGGGAGCCAGCTCAACCTTCACTGTAACTGCTCGTGCTGTTTGCTGGGGAGCCAGCTCAACCTTCACTGTAACTGCTCGTACTGTTTGCTGGGGAGGCAACTCAACCTTCACTGTAACTGCTCGTACTGTTTGCTGGGGAGGCAACTCAACCTTCACTGTAACTGCTGGTACTGTTCGCTAGAGAGGCAGCTGGATGTTTTCGCTAATCGCCGCCAGACCCTGACGAGGCAGCAGGGTCGAAGCAGCTTCGCCGTGTACACGTACGATGACACCAACTGGACACCGCAGTCCGGGCACGGCCTGCCGAGAAGGGATGAGACCTTTGTTGTACAGGATACTACAAGAGCACGAAAAGAAGAGAACATCAATACATATCACCGGAAATGAAATACAAAAGTGTTCAACTCGGTCGTCACTTGTTGTGATGTGTAAGATGAACAAGTACAGTAGCGAAAGAAAATTCGTTTATGATTAAAGATTTAAAAAAAAATCAAAAATAATTTCCCAATCGATTTTTAAACTCATCGGGAATGTAATTGATATTATCCTTTAAGTATCTTTGTCCAGATATAATACAGTCAGAAAATTATGTTTGAAGTTAAATTATCCGTCAGAAAAAAAATGCTTTTTGTTTCGATTTTAGACTAACCATAAAAGAATTGCTTTCGCTACTGCACATAAAATAGCAGTTTCCAGCCCTGTGCTTCTTTTCTACATAGTACTGTCAGAAACAATAAACAACCCCATGACACGAAGTCTCTTGCTAACCGAATATTTTGCATTCGTCAGGTCCGTCACTAGAAGATAGCGCCAGCTGCCGTATTTTGGGCTCGTCAGGTTTGTCACGAGGAGACAGCGCCAATTGCCGTATTTTGTGTTCGTCAGGTCCGTCACTAGAAGACAGCACCAGCTGCTGTATTTTGTGTTCGTCAGGTCCCTCACTAGAAAACAGCAACAGATGCCGTATTTTGTGTTCGTAAGGTCCGTCACTGGTAGACAGCACCAGCTGCCGTATTTTTTGTTCGTCAGGTCCGTCACTGGAAGACAACACCAGCTGCCTTATTAAATTGATGAGAATCTTCCCTAGCACTCAACCGTAGACCAGATACGTTTGACTATAATTGGTATCCATAAGAGTATAAGATGGATCTGGAGGAATGTTCTTAACAAAACATGCATAGAAATGAAACAGTTATACTGCTGATGACATCAGAACAGCACATGCCGCACTAAAACGTTTTCGTGAAAAACTCCTTAAGGAGGGAAAAATCACTCAAATTTCAACATCGATTTATTGCTACGCTTATGATGGTGCATATAAAATTTCTCCCTGTATAGTGTCAAGTAGTCATCAACAGTCACAAGCTCGGAAACTGTAGCCGTGAATTGAAGCAATATAACGTCTGTCCTTTCAATATTTTGTTGATCAATTGGTTATGTGCTATGCTTGTGTTTAATCACAAAAATAAATGCAAGCATACTTAATAAATGAGAAGAGTCTATGAACAAATGCAGCCAGGACAACGTGGATTGATGTGGTAATGCAGCAGCGCGCATTTAATCCCGACACAAGTTCATTAAATGCAGCCAGGACGACGTGGGTTGATGTGGTAATGTAGCAGCGCGCATTCAATCCCGACACAAATTCATTGAATCACCTCACTTCACTTCATTACACAGAAAGATTAAACAGAAAACAAAATCGAAAATGAGATTGAAAACAAATCCGATGACTAGAATGAGTATTTGTTCCAAGACAATGCTTACCACACAGTATCTGTTAATAGACGAAGCCTACCACAGTGTCTGTTCCTAGACAACGCCTACCACAGCATCTGTTCCTAGACAACGCCTACTACAGTATCTGTTCCTAGACAATGCCTAACACAAAAGTGTCGATGGAGCCTTGGTAATAACTGGCCAATAATTGTTTACCCATACGGTGTTATTCGGAGCCAACGAAACTCTGAAAACGATTTTCAAGGAATAAAACCGAAGTGAAATTCTTTTGATAGCATTTTGTGTGGGTGGAACTGCTTGCCTAACCTAACCTAACCATTTTGTGTAAATGAAAGTGCTTGCCTAACCTAACCTAACCATTTTTGTGTGGGTGAAATGCTTGCCTTGCCTAACTTAACCATTTTGTGTGGGTGTGTGCTTGCCGAACCTATCCTAACCTAATCATTTTATGTGGGTAAAAGTGCCTGCCTAACCTAACCTAACCATTTTGTGTGGGTGAAAGTGCTTGACTAACCTAACCATTTTGTGTAGGTGAGTGCTTGCCGAACCTATCCTAACCTAACCAATTTGTGTGGATGAAAGTGCTTGCCTAACCTAACCTAACCGTTTTGTGTGGGTAAGTGCTTGCCGAACCTATCCTAACCTAACCATTTTGTGTGGGTGAAAGTGCTTGCCTAACCTAACCTAACAATTTTTTTTGTGGGTGAGTGCTTGCCGAACCTATCCTAACCTAACCATTTTGTGTGGGTAAAAGTGCTTGCCTAACCTAACCTAACCATGTTTTGTGGGTGAGTGCTTGCCGAACCTATCATAACCTAACCATTTTGTGTGGGTGAAAGTGCTTGCCTGAACTAACCTAACCATTTTGTGTGTGTGAAGTGCTTGCCGAACCTAACCTAACCTAGCCGTTTTGTGTGTGTGAAGTGCTTGCCGAAACTAACCTAACCTAATCATCCTGTGTGGGTGAGTGCTTGCCGAAACTAACCTAACCTAACCATTTTGTGAATGTGAAGTGCTTGCCTAACCTAACCTAACCATTTTGTGTGAGTGAAAGTGCTTGCCTTACCTAACCTAACCTTTTTGTGTGGGTGAAAGTGCTTGCCTTACCTAACTTAACCATTTTGTGTGGGTGTGTGCTTGCCGAACCTATCCTAACCTAATCATTTTGTGCGGGTAAAAGTGCCTGCCTAACCTAACCATTTTGTGTGGGTGAAAGTGCTTGACTAACTCAACCATTTTGTGTAGGTGAGTGATTGCCGAACCTATCCTAACCTAACCAATTTGTGTGGATGAAAGTGCTTGCCTAACCTAACCTAACCGTTTTGCGTGGGTAAGTGCTTGCCGAACCTATCCTAACCTAACCATTTTGTGTGAGTGAAAGTTCTTGCCTAAACTAACCTAGCCGTTTTGTGTGTGTGAAGTGCTTGCCAAAACTAACCTAACCTTATCATTCTGTGTGGGTGAGTGCTTGCCGAAACTAACCTAACCTAACCATTTTGTGAGTGTGAAGTGCTTGCCGAACCTAACCTAACTTAGCCATTTTGTGTGTGTGAAGTGCTTACCGAAACTAACCTAACCTAACCATTTTGTGTGAGTGACAGCGCTTGCCGAAATTTATCGTATTTATCGAACATGATTGTAACATGAACACGTACAATATCCAAGAAGTGTTCTATTTTGTATGTATGAAGCAATTTTCGTCTGTATAGAATGCGAATGTAATGTGTCGACCGAACTATTTTATATGACATATTGTACGAAGTCCTAAATAAATAAATTGCATCTATTTGAGTAAGCTGTACTATGCATTTACTGGTTTTCCAGGTGACCGTCATATCTTCATTAGTCGTATTAACATTAAAGTGACCAACGAAATCAGCGTTTTGTTGATGAAATACGGGCGCAACTTGGTTAGGTCCAGGTTGGATCTTGTGAATATCAAAGGGGACCTTCAAGTTTTTACATCAAGTCTAAGTAATTGAGAAGGCTAGCAAGGATCCGGCGAAAAACAGAAGAAAACTAGAGAAAAAGTAAGCGAATGTGTTATCCGTGCCTTACAGCTGGATGAAGAGGCATCCCAAGAAAGGGTTGTCCGAGAGGACCCAGTTCGATCGCAAAGGTGTCTGGCGGGTCAAGTCTTGATTTCCTATTGTGACGTATTGAGTAAGAGTCCGAGTTTGCAATGTCACCTCGCATCCATCCCTAAACCCATGTCAGGGCCACCAGAACTGGATGTGAGCCCGTAACTCACTACCACCCCTAAACCCAAGTTCGGGCCATCTACTTCCCGTCAGCCAAAAAGGTCATCTACTGCCCAAAAACCCATGTCCGGGATCAAGCGGATACCCCGGGTTATGACATCCGGGAATAAAAAAAAGCGGCAGAGCTGAACTAGCTGCCCTAACTCAACAAGGCGTTGTAGATTCGGAAGAATACCTGCAAATCCAAAACCCGTTCATTTTCGTAAACCTCCTTGCGTTCGTAATGCCAACACGGAACACCTTTCAAAAATTTACGGACGTGGACGACAACATTGACACTCTAGTTATAGGTGACTCAACTGTCCGTCATCGGTGAGTTGAATTTGTTCCTTGATGTAAGGCAAAAAGGCGCGTTATTTGCAAGCCCGGTGCCACTCTTGATAGATCTGAGATGCCCTTTTGGATGTTGAGGTTTCCAGCCCGAGACTCTCATAATCTATCATGAAAGCACCAGCAATCTGAAGCCGACGAGGTCGAATTGTCTGCCAGCCTGGTACAGGCAGCTGATTTTTGATCTCAAAGGTGGACTACATTTACATTAGTAGAATAGGGTTTATTTAATAACATGGCTGTCATTTATAGCGTCAAAATAGTCTAATATATTTTTTGGAGCGTAATAATAAATACCATCTGAAGAAATGCGCCCGAATGACTAGCGTTTTGAAGGAGATCATTTTGCTATTTTCCATGGTTGAACACGTTCTAGTACTACTCCTACTCAGCACAAACTCTCCGAGCTGGTATACCGCCACAGAAACAGGTGATTGGTGCTATATAATAGTTTAGCTTCCTAACAGTATATAATTTTTGCTCATTCACGTAACCCTTAAATTGTTTGGATCAGCGGTCAAATTCAGCTGTTGACCTTGAACGGGGCAGCGTGACAAATTGATTAAATTCTTCTCGATCTGGCGCAAGTCAAACTGGTCAAGAAAATGACGTTTCTTATGATATTTCCTTACAAAGTAACAACATTATTTAACACTAAGCTAGCAAAACTAAACGGTGAAAGTTTCAACCTGTAGTGCACCTTCAAGGCAATGACGAATCGAGTTGACAATCACATCCATCCTGCCACGAACGAATGATGATGACGAGTTGTATAGTAAACTCACTTATATAAATCGAGCACTAAAGACTATTTGCAAATCCGGAAGAGTATCCTTGGCTAACTAGTTTAAGGACTATCGATAAAAGTTTGATCAACCACCGCCTACACCTGAATGACAATGGGAATGCCAGACTTGATATACTGCTCCATGTTAGCAAAATAATTATTATTCCCAAAGGCTAGAGGGCCGGCGTGCATTAAACAATCAATTTTTGACCGTAGAGAACCTTACCTTGAGGGCTCCGTGCCACTCCAACTTCCCTCGCGGAAGCGATGATAAATCAGTGGCTTTGGGAGTAGGAGGCTGCTGACATGGTAGATGCGTAACAAGACTCGGACAAGCGTACATACTAGATAGAGCATACAAATGGTGAAGGCGAAGGCCACTCTCGGGGGAGGGGGACTTGTGTTTCTGGAACGCAGCTTTCAGGTTGAGACCCTCCCAATGGAGAAGCCGAAGACCAAGACCAGCACTGTTTAAATGTTTTATTCTGTAGCGCGCAGTCCTATGCCTCAAAGTTCGATGAACTGTAGGGACTAGTTACTCAGTACCCGTTTGATGACCTGGTAACGAAAATAATGCCACCAGGTTACAAAATGTTCAGCGTTTACAGATACACACTCCCAGTAAATAAACAGGTGGATTTGTGCTTTACAAAAAGGAGACGTTGTACTCAGTTCTTAGAATTACACGTGCCACAGTTTCCAACGAAATTATCAATGCAGGAATTAAAGCGGCCAATGCAACATTGAAGTTGTCTTTGGTGTAACACAATTGCTCCACTCTTGCCGAACACAATTTTCAGATCTAAACGAAACTATCAGGA
The DNA here is from genome assembly GCA_016164225.1 of Gammarus roeselii. Taxonomy (NCBI): domain Eukaryota; kingdom Metazoa; phylum Arthropoda; class Malacostraca; order Amphipoda; family Gammaridae; genus Gammarus; species Gammarus roeselii. The sequence goes on along the minus strand of SDVV010027020.1, from coordinate 6,179 downwards.
ATAGTCTTGAATAACAACAAGGCTATAATATTCGTCGATAAAAAATCCGTATTTGCACTGAGTGAACCTAACTTCACTTCAGGCAATGAACTAACAGAGTTTATCTTCGACAATGACATGGTCCAGTATAATTGTGAACCATCATAAGGAAAAAACACACTGGATTTAGTCATGTCAACTGAGGAGCGTTCGGTTGGCAGCTTTCTAGCCAGCAACAAACTAGGAGATGTTGACCACAACATGGAGGAATTCACCATCAAAGTGCCCGGTAAAGCCTTTCTGTAAAATGTACACCGACACAACTTTGCACGGGCAAACTTCTAAGAGATGAGGAACCAAATAAATTCACCTGATTTGATCTTACAACTCAGAGAGGGTTTGGTGGATGTTTGCTTTTGTATCCTTAAGGAGAAAGTCGCCAGGCCATTGACGGGTGAATGCCTATGTGTATAATTGATCCCGACCAAATGATCAGGCCTCCTTGGTGGAATCCCAACGTCCCAAGGACCTGAAATCGTCGCGAGCAACTAAATGCGCAACGACTGAGGACGAGACAAAACTGCATCACCTGGTGTGTAGGACAGCGTCCTGACTAGTCCGATCCCACAAGGGCACAAAAGAGAAAAACAATGACTAGCGTTTTGAAGAAGGTCATTCACCCATTCTGCTTGTATGAATGCGTCCCAGTACCACTACAGCTTAGCACAAACTCTCCGAGCTGGTCTACCTCCGTCGAACCGGAGACTGTTGCTATATAGTAGCAACAGATGTTGACCGTGAACGTTATGTCATGGAAATTCGATTATACGCTTCTTGGTCTGATAATGGTGTTTCTTAAGATATTTTTCACATCATTTTTCATTCACAGCGCTTTCTGGAAAAGTTCCACCAGATTGTTTAACTCTAACCTAGCAAAACGAAGTTGTAAAAGTTTCAAACTCTAAACTACTTGTGATACGGTAACATAAATTCCACTACTAATCTTTTAATTAGTGTACAACTATAGGTTCATTCGACAGAAGACGCTTCAAATCGAGCTAATCAAAGCCCATCTGCCTGCGAAACGCAGTGAGTTAAAAATCTTTGGTACTGTGAAGTTGAGCGAGAGTTGCATGCATTGCACTTTGTACTATTTTATTGCCAACAAAGGTGAGGATGCATTCTAAGTTCAGCTGGGAAAACAAACGCCAAAATGTATTTGTGGACGTATGACAGTATCTTCCAAGTTCCTCTGCCAGTACTCACACGGCCACGGGCTCCTTGGTCACTCTGCTCCAGCCGCAACGCGAGATGCCCAGCGAGAAGTTGTCTCCGCCTCTGAATTGGTCCATAAAGTGCTTCAAGATGCAGGGCTGGCAGAAACAGTGCCCGCAGCTGGTAAGTTTGGCCACCTGCCGCGTTCTGTCGTGCCCCAGCCTGCATCCGCACAGGAGACATGTCCCCGCCATGAAGGTCTGCTCGGCAAGGGGGGCGGCCACGCCAGCGACTGCGGGGCAGGAGCACAACACCACGGTGGGGTCCGCACGAGGCCGCTGGATGAAGTGCTGGGAAGGAGAAAAATTTACCCATTTACATAGAGCTGTCGTTGTTGTTGCTCAACCCCAACTCCCCTGTGATGAGGAGCCACGGCCAGCGCACAACCAGAGGCCGAGAATCCACCGACGTGTGCGTGTTAGGAGTGCTACAACAGTTGATAGGCCCTATATTAGGCCTGCACCCGTGAGGTAGCTGATGCTGTCGCGTGGGCGCTCCCATAGATCACGCACTGACGTGATGTTATGGTAGAGACTGCCGGGTGCGGTAGTTGGGCACGACGTCATGACGTGCTCGACCAAATCGGCTGAACCCTAGCACCGCAAGCAAAGATCGGAAGGGACATTTCCCAGTCTATGCTGGCATGAATGCAAGGCCGTGTGGTGCCCTCACCGCAGCCTTGACAGGTGGACCCTGTCACCCCTGGGCAACCCCAACTCTTCTACGTCCACCCCAGGCGGGCGGCTCTGCAAGATCGTGTTGACTCTGTGTTCACCTAATACAAGAGCTGTGGAGTGTGTGTGTATCTGTTTATGCATAGATGTGTTATCTGTAGGCTCGGGAATGGTCACATAAAGGGAACCGAAGAGTGTTGCCGGTGTGTTATGTAGGTGTTGGTTGGTTGGACGAGGGTTCAGTAGGTTGTGGCAGGGGTGTGCCAGGTCTGAATTCTTGTTGATGAATTAGATCCCTCTCATATCAAGATAATGCTTGAGAGGGAGAACCTTGGTTTCTTCATGCAAGTGCGCCTGTGTACAGCTCATTGTGTACAGCCCATTGCGATGCACAAGGCCGTGTCCTGTATCCTTTGCAGGGAGTTGATGTGTGTGGGTGCAAGGTCCGAGGACCAAGCGGTGTTTGTGTATGAGATTGGGTCTGATGAATTGTTTGTATAGTGTTGTAATTGATTCCTTGTAGTGACCGTAGTAGGTTATAGTAAGTACCCGGGACACGTTCAGTCTTAGTCTGGTTTTGGTGACGATGTTGATTGTGTGAGGTACGAATGTCCGTCCACCAGGTGTCATAAATTGGTAAACGAGACATGGGGGTGGGTGTGGTGTTCACTGTTATACGGAGTCAACAGTGTCAGGGACGGCTTGCTTGCGGACACCTGCATTCTGTTGTCCAGCAGCCTGACTTCAAGGGAGTTCAGGTACTACTGGAGGTGTACAGCTGTGGTCTCGTGTTTGAGGTGTTGTGTGATCAATGTGAGATCGTCCGCGTATGAGCTGATGTGGATGTTGGGTTCTGTTGGTCGGGCAGGTTGTGCACAAAGGCATTGTAGGAAGAGAAGGCTGGATTGAAACCGCGGACGAACCCGGCGGGTATGTGTTGTCTGTCTGCGTGGTCGAGTACTGTGTTGAAGGGTTTTGTGGCTATTTTAATGGATGTGCATTGGGTGATGGCCAAGTCTTGTAGGATGATTTCAATCGATGATATGATTGAGGGGGGGATGAAGGGGCTTGTTGTGGATTGGTGATCGAAGTTGGTAGTTAATGACTATTGAAGGAGGTCGGATGATATGTCCTGGTGGATTGCCCATTGGCAATTTAGCGAGAGGGGGGAAGAGCAGAATGGGACGTCTGGATAAGTCGGTTGTGTGTTGGGATTGAAAGGCTTGCAAGTGGGTGTCTCTGCGTTGTTTTAGCGTGATAAGTGTATATAGCTGATCAACGAGGACATCGCCCCTCATGTCGTATCTCTGCAAGGCGAGCCAGGAGAGGCCGTGCGCGTTGAACTCACCTGGGACGAAGGTGTCAGTGGTTGTTTCAAGATAGTCCAGGTGGGGCGTATAGTGAGGTGGACATGAACTGAATGGAGGGATGTATATGTTACATAGATTGTATTTTTGTGAATTTTTATGTGTAGTGATTGTAGTTCCAGATCGCGGCCAGGAGGAAGGTGTGCGATGGTAAAATCGGTTGTGTTGGTGAATTGAGGATTTTCATCTTCATGTGTAATGATTCCACTAGTACACTAGTACGGCTGTTTGTGGCAAAGTGTTGTGTATCCAGGAAACTTTTTTGGTTCGGAGTGTTGTTTAAGTTTTGGTTTCCTAGAGGAGTGTTTCAGTTCGACTTGTTTCCCACCAGTGCCGTTTGTGTTCATTTGTAATGTATGTAGGTGTTTGGCAGTGGCTTGGGGTTGCTGGGACGATGCAGGTGGTGGGGGTGAGGCCACGAGGTGTGGAGGTGGAGGCGGCGGTCAGGAGGAAGTTGTGCGATGGTAAAATCGGTTGTGTTGGTGAACTGAAGATTTTCATGTTCCTGTGTAATGAGTCCACTAGTACACTAGTACGGTTGTTTGTGGCGAAGTGTTGTGTATCCAGGAAACTTTTTTGTTTCGGAGTGCTGTTTACGTTTTGTTTCCTAGAGAAGTGTTTCGGTTTGACTTGTTTCCCACCAATGCCGTTTGTGTTCATTTGTAATATATGTAGGTGTTTGGCAGTGGGTGGGGTGAGACCACGAGGTGTGAAGGTGGAGGTGGTGGTCGGGAGGGTGTGGGACGTGGAACCTGGGGCAGGACAGGTGATGCCCCGGGTAGAGGAGCCGCCGCCAGTGAGGTCGCCGGACGCACAGGAGAGAAGCCTCCTAGAAGTGGAGGGGCGTTAGGTGTTGGTGCGGGGAGAACGATGTTATTGTTGATATCTGTATTGATGTTATGGGTTGGGTGGTAGTTAATGCATTGCCACCCGTCTGGTATGTTTCTATTGTTGTGGATACCACAGCATTGTTTTGTGTAGTGTGTCCATGTCGCACATCTGCACTGGGTCGCGCCAGTGGACGCCCGGAGGTGGGACATGGGTATGCGTTGGGACCAGGGTTGGGTTCAATGTCACTGGCTTAGAAAAGGAGGAGGGGGAGGAACACCGGCAAATGTTCACTTCTCCCTAGAGAAAAAACAGTGTAATTGTTGTGGGGTGTCTGGTGTTTTGTCGGTGGGCCAGGGGCCCGGGCAGCGCGCAGGCCGCGTCCACGCCGATGTCATCGACGGCAACGTGAACAAGGGGGATTGAGGGACTTTCATGAAGCGCCGTCCAGCCCGGTGGACGCTGACTCCGTCCAGGGCGTCCGACACCGCCACCGCGAGCAGGGCATCTCGAGACGGCTGGCCCGACGCCCGTGTCATAACCACTCGGCCTCTTGGACGGTACATATAGAGCTGTTTCACTGCTCATCGCCAGATGGTGGCACGATGCATACAAAGCCTGTCTGTTGGGCACGTCGTCACGGATTTTGAATTTGCAAAATTATCTTAGTAACTGTATCACAAATACGACGGCTCATGACCTCATCTGCGGGACGAATCAATCAATGAATAAAGTTATGATACGTTTTAGTGCACCAACGAAGATGATTCGTTGGGGCCGCCAGTCGTCTCCTTGTTGCCGTCTTACGGTCAGCGGTGAAGCAGGTCTAAATTATCTATGCATTACGTTTCGCTTACGACTCCATTAACCATGATTGAAGATAATTGCGGGAAGAAATTAAGGAAATATTTCTATGATTATCTGTATCAATGGTATGACTGGGAGAATAATTATATATTATTAGAACTCAAAACATTTAGCAACATAAGAATTGGGGCATGTAACGATATTATTTTAATAGCAGCTGTAAGACGCGTTTCTTAAATAAAACAGTTTGCGGATTGAGCCCAAGAGTATAAGCAGGGTGAACGTTGAAGAGAAAGAAAGATAGGCGTATTCAATTTTTATCTGAATTTCAAAGCAAATGTTTTATTTCCGTTCACCTACCATCATCTTTTATCATTGTAATTGAACCAAGTATTGAGGTATGTTTCTTGACAAGTTGATAAACAAACAAATAATTCTTGATAGATAAACCAAGTGTTAAGGAACATCAGCTGTTACGACGACAGCATTTCTGTACACACAATACAACAAATAACACTTCACATTGGCCGTCACATGAAGAACTACATAAGTGATTGCACTTAAGTGTAATACTTGAGTGAAAACTACCCGTTAGGCCAGTGAAATCTCTTAAACATTTTTATTTTACAAATCCTTTGAAATGAACTCCCCGTTCGTACATCTCATTTTTATTATTTGCAGAGTGAGCCATAAATAGTTAATTTATTTTAATTCATCGTCAAGTTCAGGAATAAAGGTAACACAAGAAACTAGTTGGTTCTCGAGCGAGGCGTGGCTGCTGACTGAAAGCGTGTAGTGAATCCGTTTCCTTATATTCATTTAGGAAATACGTTTTCTGAATACATTGACGCCAGCTTTCGCCGTAAAAGTATAATAGAGATACAGATACAGACACTAGGCCGCATCCCCCAGAAAGGGGGGTGGCCGACGGCAAGGCGCATCTCACACGCTCACACTCACACAACTTAGCCCTTTTGTGCTAAAGGGTCCGGCCGGTAGCCCCTCAACTTACACTCTGGGTCCCGAATGTACCGAGGAACCGTCGTCAGCAGCAGGGCCCGACAGTTTTCACTGTTTTACCCCCGCCGCGTCATAATGGCCGGGCCCCCCCCACCCACGACCATCCCGACAGCGGGATGCCAAGGGCGGGAAAGTACATCAGAGCAGCGTCAAAATCAACCATTCACAACCATTCTCCACTCACGCCTGTTCATTTCACGCTCTCTCGCCACCTCCACATTCATGTCTC
>SDVV010027019.1:0-12166 GCA_016164225.1 Gammarus roeselii | reverse complement strand
ATACATATAAATATCTTGGAAATATATCTATATATGCATATAAAGAGAAAACAAATGTATCATTGTGAAGCAAGTGATACCTCACATACGCAGGAATGGCCCTAACTATACGCTACCCCATAGAAGATGATGTGCCACAGTTGGAGAATCAAAGTGCCCCCCGTCTCAGAGTTTTAATTGTAATTACACCGCAGAAATGTACAACACTACCAATGAAACAAGCTAAATGCACATATGTCGACGTATCAAATACCAATTGCTGTTACTGTATTCAAACTGCACAGAACAGCTCATCATGTGTGTAGGGAAGAGTGGGGAAAATAATTAAAAAATTTTTTATTACAAATGTAGTAGCTCTTCAGGGTACAAATGGGACCAATAGAAAGCGACAATAATTAGTCTTACATCCTGAAGGGATTTTATTTTACCATGAAGTCGTTGGGCCAGGGAGTTTTGCCAGGGGCCTGGAAGGAATCTCATGTTGTTCCTTTATTCAAACCTGGTGCGAGGAGCAACCCTCGCAATTATCGACCTGTGAGTCTTACTTCTGTTTGTTGTAAGGTGCTGGAGCGGGTTTGTGTGTCGCAGGTGGAGTCTTTTCTGGAAGATTCTGGCATTTTGTCAAATTGGATTCAGGGTGGGAAGAAGCACGGAAGATCAACTGTTTATCATGTTGCAGCGGGAGTGGCTTGTAAGTGAAAGGCTTTTGCTGATGACTTCAAATTTTATTTGAGCTTCCCACGCGAAGTACAAGCGTTCGCCTGGGTGTGTCTTCTTTGCAGAGATATCTTAATTTGGTGCAGTCTATTTCCTCGTCATGGAGTCTCTCTCTGAACATTGCCAAATGTGTATTTATGCGTTTTTACAGGGGTCGTCTTGAATCGGAGCAGCTTGATGATGGAATTGCTTATAATTTGAATGGTGTGGTACTCGAGCTTGTTGATTCCTGCAGGGACTTGGGAGTGCTTGTTGACTCAAGGTTGTGATTTCACCTACAGATGAAGAGTGTTGTTAGAAAGGTTTCCACTTGGGCAACCAGTCTGCTCCGTTCTACTGTCAATAGGAGTTCTGTTTTCATGGTGTCTTGGTTTATAGCTCATATAAGGCCCATCTTGGACTACTGCTCTTGTGTGTGGAATGTGGGATATTTGGGGGATCTGAGATTTTTAGAGTCTGTGCAGAGACGGTGGTACAAGAAAATAGAGGGTCTGGGTGGAGTGAACTGAGGTGAGAGGCTCAGAGCTTTGCTGTTGTTTTTGGTCAGGGGGAGGTTGTTGCGTTTGAATCTGGTGAAGTGTTGGAATTTTTCTCACTGTTCTGTGGATTTAGGGTTGTCTGCTCTGTTTGAGCAAGCTCCAGATATTGGCACATGTGGTTATTCTTTCAAACTGGTGGTTCCTCGCTGTCGGACCGACTACAAACGCAGATTGTTTTATTCTGGCTGTGTTCAGGTCTGGAACAGTCTGTCCTCTGATGTGGTGCAGTGCAATTTCCTCTAAGAGAGCCCTGGCTGGGGAGTTGGGGGGGGGGTGTTGTACGAGTTTTGCTGGTCATAGCAGATTAGACTTTGAGGTTTTGAGTCTTTGTTTTGACACTTGTGTGCAATTGTTGACTCTCCAGTGTTTTTTGTCGACCTATTGAGCGCAATCCGACCAGCGCCCTGCTGCAGTTTTGATCCTGTGTTGTTCTTTAGATTGCTGGCGCGCTAAGGTATACTACCTTCCATGCCCGCATGCCCTGTTGACGGGGCTGCCGGACCTGTGGGGGGCTGCAAAGGTGAGGAGAGAACTCAGAGATGACTTAAACATGCTGTTGGATCATCATACACTCCCACAAATGGGGTGTGATGTTACATGTCTTCCATCAATTCTCAACTCTCAATGATTGAAACAAATGGTTCATCTCAAAGTATGTAGTAGAACAAGTCTTTTGAGACTTTATCAACATCAGTACTGTATACGCAATAACTGCATGCAGGTTAACATCAGTGCTGTGTGGGCAAAGGATGCATGCAGTTTAACGTCAGTTCTTTGTGAGCAATAGCTGCACGATGAAATCCCTTGCCTTGCATATTTCCTATTACCCTCCAAAGTGTTTCCTTTAGCAAACAACAGTTGGTCCCCATATTGCATTGCATGACCAGGAGATGTTGACAAGTGTAAGTCATTTGGGTCATCCTGTTAAAATCAATGAGTCATCAATTGGAGCCGGGATACAATAACAAAGAGGAGCCGTGTTTCATTCTCATAGCCCAGTGTCATCTTAAACTTGTAACAAGGATGGGAGAAGCCAATAAAATTTGTTAATGCCCCTCAGATCAACCAAACGATAGAGTGGTTCTCCTATTGGAGGATCATTTCGTATACATAAAAACAAGGCCCTCCGATATTTATAAGAGTGCAAGGGTAAATTGAGTGGGACCTCACGCTTCATAACAGATCAGCTTGGGAGGAGGGTGGGTTTTCCCTTTATTTTTCCTTTTTATTTACCCAACTGTTCCATTCAATTTGATTGTCTACTCCACACTTTTTGTTCCGTTGTGTCTAATAATATCACAATCATTAATCATGGCCGTTTGAGAATTATCTTGTCGACCTGTTACTTTGTTTTAATTAAAAATATTATAAAACCACTTGTAATCATTTAAACCTTTGCACCTTTACCTCTTATTTTAACGACCTCACATAAAGCTTACAGCACAATGGTTGCAAGCTAATGGTTCATCTCTGTCACTCATGTGAGCAAAGATGCAATTTAAGATTGCTATTTATATCAGTACTGTATGAGCAATGGTTGCAAGCAAATGGTTTATCTCAGACACTCTCATGAGTGCGAATATGCCGTTTCAAATTGCATTTCACATCAGTACTGTATGAGCAATAGTTGCAAGCAAATGGTTTATTTCTGTCCCTCTCATGTGTGCAAAGATGCAGTTTCAGCTTTTCTTTTCGATCTGTACTGTATGAGCAATGGTTGCAAGCAAATGGTTTAGCTCTATTACTCTCATGTGTGCGGAGATGCATTTTGAGTGTGCCTTTTAGATCAGTACTGTATGAGCAATGGTTGCAAGCAAATGGTTTATCTCTGTCACTCTTATGTATGCGAAGATGCAGTTTGAGATTGCCTTTCATATAAGTTCTGTACGAGCAATAGTTGCAAGCAAATTTTTTAGCTCTGTCACTCTCATGTGTGTGAAGATGCAATTTCAGCCTGTGTTTCATATCAGTACTGTATGAGCAATAGTTGCAAGCATATGGTTTATCTCTGTTACTCTCATGAGTGCGAATATGCCGTTTCAAAGCGCATTTCATATCAGTACTGTATGAGCAATTGTTGCAAGCAAATAATTTATTTCTGTCCCTCTCATGTGTGCTAAGATGCAGTTTCAGTCTTTCTTTTCGATCTGTACTGTATGAGCAATGGTTGCAAGCAAATGGTTTATCTCCGTCACTCTCATGTGCGCAAATATGCATTTTAGGACTGTCTTTTTGATCAGGACTACATGAGCTATGGTTGCAAGTAAATGGTTCATCTTTGTTAGTCCCAAGAGAGCAAAGAGGCATTTTGAGACTGACTTTGCAATTAGCGCTGTACCCGCAACGGTTGCAAACAAATGCTTTATCTTTGTCATTCCTGTGAATGGAGGGATGTCTTTTGAGAGGACTTGGATGATTGGTTCTGAATCCGCAATGTTTGTGTTTGAATGTACTATTGATGACACTGTTATGATTGAAATGTGAAATGAAGTTATTTGCATGATTAATACTGTATTTGCAATTGTAGTTTGCAAATAGCTTTTCAACAGAGGAAAAGCTGCTCCCACCTGATCCTGCTTCAGTTCCCACAGGATACAAAGAGCCTTCATCTTCATCTAGGACTAAAGAGCAAGCAGACAGCTTTTCAGCAGAGGAAGAGCTGCTCCCACCAAATCCCACTGCAGATTCTACAAATACCTGAGTATCTTCTCCTAACTCAGGTTCATCCATATGAAATGGTTCCTCCTTGATTGATGGTTCATGATTACTTTCAAATTCATCCTCTTCTTTGACTAAAACGTCTTCTGGATGTCCATCTTCAGCAGTAGTAGCACAATGAGAAAGCAATGCTACGCAGCTCTTGTCATCTTGAATAATTGAAACTGACGGAAGCTGTTGCCGACAGCTGTTGTTACTCAGTTCATATGTTGTGGGAAAGGAAGATGTAAGGAGTTTCTTCGGCTCCAGGCAGAGTAGAGGCACACTAACATCTGTGAGAAATGCAGGAACCGTCATGTCACTGGAAGAGTCACTACCTACTGATGCAATGAATTACTTCAGAACAATCCAGGGGATATTCTCTTAGATGACTGGTTTCTGTTGACAATTCAAGGCTGCTAAGACTTTCCAGATGAGCTAACAGGCTTGTTTTAAATTTGAATAAAAGATTATTGCTACTGCTCTGAAAAAAAGGGGAAGTCTAGATAAATAAATGAATTTATCAGTAATGGCACTTAGAACTACCTCAACCCAAGCATATTAAACAAAAACATTTTTCTAAAATCACAAGAAATCAGACATCATCCACCACACACACCTGACCAATCATGTCTCCCTTCAGCTTCTGTTACGTGAACAAATTAACTAATTTAGGTTTCAGCATTTAGCTGCGATAAATAATAATGTGTAAGTAAAATCGCAATACTTCGACAGCAGATCAGATTTAAGGCTTATCTCCACCATATCTCTGACGTATTTAGTCCTCAGTGAGCTTTGTTGTAAGGCGCAAACATCGTTTGACGCAGACATAAGACCGTTCTAGCGCACCATGTTTGTCTGTATATCAAGAGAGCGCAGAAACAAATTTGTACTAGCAAGTATTCATACCGTAATTAATAATTTTAAATGATTTTAATTGAGACAAAGGTATTGATGACACACCCTCATGCGTGCGGAAACAAACCTTTATGGAATCAAAGTTATTCAGAATTTATAATTGTGTTCTTCATGGACGCATATTACGATGTTCATACAGATACAGACACTAGGCCGAATCCTTCTGAAAGAGGGGTGGCTGACGTCAAGGCACATCTCACGCTCACACAACTTGGTCCTTTTGCGCTAAGTGTCCGGCCAGGAGACCCCGCAACACACCGTTTGGGTTATGAGTGCGGTCTGAGGTCAGTGTTGGCAGCAGAGCCTGACAGTATGACTGGTTTGTCTCTGCCGCGTCATGATAACCAGGCCCTCCTCGCCCATGCCCATCCTGTCTTTCAACGAGATGTCAAGGGCGGGAAGGCCCATCAGTGCAGCATCAAAAATCATCCATTCACTATCATTCTCCCCTCACGCTATTCATTGCACGACCTCTCGTTACCTCAACACTCAAAGTCTCTCTTTCCTAATGCCTGCTTCACACCATCCACTGGCCTCTGCCTGCAACACTCTTTTCACCAATCTCCCTTCATCCATCCTCACCATGTGCCCAAACTATCTCAGAACACGCCAATCAACTCTGTCCTCAAACTTTTTCACCATCCCCGTTCTAGCTCCCAACAAGTCCTTATTGATCCTGTCTTGCAGTGTCAAACCAGCCATGCTCCTCAAACATTTCATCTCTTAAAACATTCAACCTTCTTTTGTCTTCTGCTCACACTTCCCATGTTCTGGAAGTTCATGAATGGATACAAACTTTTCTGGAAGGCAGAACTCAAAGTGTGGTAGTAAATGAGGAAACCTCTGCACCAGTGGAAGTCCTTAGTGGGGTCCCACAAGGCACAGTGGTTGACCCTCTGATTTTCTTAGTAATGGTTTTAATGACCAGAGCAAAAAATGTCCACATTTATCTATCTCCTGCTAGGCAGATGATACCAGTACTAGGTATAGTGAAAGATGCAAGAGATGTAGAAAATCTTCATGCTGATCAGAAATAATTCTTCAAGCAGTAGCAAAAACAACATGCAATTCAATTGATCCATATTTGAATTACTAACATATGGAAATGATTCTGACCTTAAAACAGGGCCTTTATATCATTCTAGCAATAATGCTGCCATTGAAAAAAAAAGAAAACTTGCGTGACTTAGGCGTAATACTGCAGAATAAAGCTTTATTCTAAGAACAAATTGTGAAGGTTGAGGTTAGTGGCAGAAGACCGTGTTCCTGGGCCATGAGAATCTTTTTATTACGAGATAAAAGGACAATGTTGACCCTTTGGAAACAACTAGTCCAACCAGTTATTGCTCTTCCTTCTGGATCCCAAATAAATGGAGAGATCTGGAAAAATTTGAAGCAGTTCAAAGAAGCTTCATCTCAAAAATTACAGAGCAAAAGGAAATGGATTACTACGCCAGATTGAATAACTTGAAGCTATACTCAATCCAAATGCGTTCTGAGAGATTCATAGTCACAAAGGTTTGAAAAATTTTGGAGGAATGAGAAATTGGGCAAGGATTGGCAGAATGTGCTATTTCAAAGTGCCAGAACGGATGGGTGGTGAAACAATGCAGGCAGTAGCATTCAACAGTTTCACATACCAAGCACATCGACTACTCTATTGAATATCACTGGAAATACATGCACGGTGCTACAATTGTCAGCCACAGCTAACATCTTGGGGTTCAATAACAGATTGGACAAGTACTTGAGTTGTTGTTACTTATAACCCTCAAATGAATGGATACCCTCACTGCGGAGACAACGCTCTACTCCAACGCATTGCGGAGCCAGGATCTGACTGGCAAATGTGGCAACAACAAGAAAATGCTGATGCCACAGCACGAGCTTTGGGTCAAGTGACAGCTACTCTAAAACCGGCGTTTTGAAACCAAGTTCTTCCAAGTATCCAAGTACACTAGTGCATATGTCAACTGTCGTTTTGGTAGTTGAACCGAGGTGCTTGGAGAGGTGTGTTGTTGGGTTAATTGGAGAGAAAGGATATGATGACTGGGTTATAGTCATTGTCATGTGATGAAGGTAGGACGCCTCAAACGAGTTAGGGCCCCAATATGGAAGCGCAAATGGAACGGTTGATGGGTTGGCCGCTAGAGAAAAACCAGGCTGAGAGAATCCATGATGCTAACTATTATCACTTCTCAGTGGTCTGTCCTCTCGCATTCCCACATTTGGTTCCAGCTGCTAAAAAGAAGAGTATAGTAGAGGTCAATCTGCAAAACAGTTCAGTCATCAATGCTTTCAGAGTTGGCGGCTTCGTGAAGAGAAGACATACCACTGTTATAGGTCTTGTGACGCATATTGTCATAGTGATTGCTTTGAGTTCTGTTACCTGGGGGCGATGGACAGTAGCAAAAAAAATCGTTCATGATTGAAGATTAGGAAAAATCTTCAATGTCTATTTTTCACTCAATATTCGAACTCATCAAAAATTCAATTAATATTATTATAGTCGAAAGCTTTGTCCAGATATAATACAATCAAAGTTTTCATATGAAGTTAAATTCCATGTGAGAAAAGTATAGTTTGTTTTTTTGGTTATAGACTAATCATAAACAAATTTTCTTTTGTTAAGGTACTTACTTGGAGTTCCTTCGCTATTCACAGCAGGTCACAGTGTGGCTGCCACCTGGCCCACATCCGTGGGGTACTCTCTATTTGTGCTGCGGCACCAGCATTTACATGTTGTAGCCACATTTGCCAGTCGGATCCCGGCTTGGCGTCGCGGTTAAGCAGGGAAATGTCCCCAGTGAGGGTATTCATTAATTTGGGGTCGATCTGGAACACAGTTGAGGTATTTGTCCATACACCGATATAGCGATAAAAAAGTTTAACATTGAAGTTTGAGAAAAATCTTCAATGACCATTCTCCAATTGATATTTGAACTCATTGAAAATTGAATTGATATTACCCATCAAGAAGCTATGTCCAGATATATTACAGTGAAAAATTTATACGTAAAATTAAATTCCACAAGGGGAAAGTCAATTTCTTTTTGGTTATAGACTAACCGTAAACAAATTTACTATTGATACTCTACAACAAATTGGGGAACTATAAAGGTGGCAGTTTCTCTGAATTTGATTTACTAGAGATATATTACTAATGGCTTATGGGTGGAAGGAAGTTAAAGTTTTGTTGACTATACATACATCATCCTTTTTTCAAAGAGACAAGTCGACATGAGCACTTTTGCTCTTTTTTTCCTCAATATAATCTAACTCGGCTTCATTGTTCTGAGGTCACTGGCAGTTCCTGTAAACAATTGTGCAGTTTACTTAGAACGTGATAGATTCAGACCTTGGTGGTCTGGAGTGGTCCCGTGAGTTGTTGGTAGTTGCGTGATGGCATAGTCTGAGTCAGCTTGGGGGCCCTGGATTGTCCGAAGGCTAGGGTTGGTAATTTTCTGGTATTGCAAGGTTCACCGCTTTGAGTGCGTTGCTAGGAGGAGGTGAGGTTACGACATTTGTGTTTTCTTTTTAAACATTTTCTTTTCTTTCATGGTGGGCTTTTCAAGAAGAGTAATTGGCTGATTATTAGCCTGTGTGATATTTAGGGCAGCTGAGGAGCTGGACTGTAGCTATTTTAGGTACGATTCCTTCAAGGAAAATAGTCCTTACATCCACGCGAAGGCGATGGTTATTTTCGCTGGAGAGATGATATGACGTAGGGCATGAGATGTAAAATTGGCTTCATCTCTCTGGCTATTGTTGCCATTTTTTCTGCTATGTTGTCGTTAAATTTTGCAGAGGTTCTACGTCTTCTTGGATTTTGAGTTCTTTTTTGTCATGAGGTCCGTCTTTGTGACCCGTGGGGTCGTTTGCATTGCAATAGAAGCAACTGGGTTCTTTGGATCGGCATTACTGGGCATCCTCCAGTCTGGCTTGATTGTCTAGGTGAGTGTGGGCATTACTGGGCATCCTCCAGTCTGTCATGATCGTCTAGGTGAGTGTGGGCATTACTGGGCATCCTCCAGTCTGTCATGATTGTCTAGGTGAGTGTGGGCATTACTGGGCATCCTCCAGTCTGTCGTCATCGTCTAGGTGAGTGTGGGCATTACTGGGCATCCTCCAGTCTGTCGTCATCGTCTAGGTGAGTGTGGGCATTACTGGGCATCCTCCAGTCTGTCGTAATCATCTAGGTGAGTGTTAACAAGTTTGTCTTCCAATACAATTTTTCCTATGCCGGTATTACTGTCATTTATAGCAAGACATCAGACGTGGCAAAAGAAATAACCACGATTTTAGAGTCAAGGAAGGTAAGCCTATGCGTTTTGGCGAGGTAAGGACATTAATTGTAACAAGATACACTTAGTGATGCTCATTTCTTGGGATTTTTGCTTTGTTCACACAGTCCTCGTACTGTACAAGTATCGTGATGAACACATCAGCTTGCTCCTCTGGGAAATTCTCAACGCAAATCAGGCCTGAACTTCTGGAGAAGGTTGGGTGAGGTACAAATGTGCAAGTCTTTGAGAGCAGAGCGTAGCTCAGAGGTTTTGTGTTGACTATGATGATGAATTTATCTTCACTGCTGGTGGTGAAGTTTAAAACTGATCGGCCAGTAATGTAGCTTCTTCTCGTAAACTATAGGGACTAATGTTCAGTTCATCCTTGGTGTTAGATGTGGTTTTTATGCGTTCAGGAAATTCAGGGCCGTAATTGAACAGGTTATGTTGGTCAAATCGTTTTGGAGTTCGGTTGTGGTAATTTTAGGATGGAGAGTCGATGAGGTTATCATCGGCGGCAGAAGTGCAAGTAGTGTATATAGGGACTGAAGGCAATTTTTTGGGGGTGTGGTTGAGGACCCTCCCCCCCCTCGGCAAAAAATGTTGGATGCGCTCATGGATGCAGGCGACTACAACGCATTTTTTTTATTCGAACAATGTAATTGTCAGGAAGTATGTTATTTCTTAGTGTAACCGACTTTGTCGCTGTATGTCTCAAACTTTGTACTTGTAGGTCAAGACAATTACTCTTGTGGTCAAGTTAATTATTGTAGGTACAGAGAGAACGCTTGGGAAGGTAGGGGGAATAGGGGAGGGGAGTTAGGCGCCTGAGATTGAGGCTCACCTAAACGCAAATGGGACACTGTAATGGTTTGGAAGAATGTAATAGCTTTGTGTCCGACTTAGCCTCTATATAGCTCGGACATTGTACTTGAAGGTTCAGTTAATTGCCTTTTGTGGCTAATTTCATTACTATTGGGGTAGTCCAAACGCAAGTGCCACTTAGTTTGTACGGAAAGACCTATATTCATCAACGTTGTTCAGTGATCTTATCTTAACTCGCACTTCTCGGGGCATGCAGTAGAGTATACCTTTAATCACTTTGGCCGTTCGGTAGAAAATAGGGTTGATTCATTTGGTCATGAAGTATGGTGTACCTTCAATCACTTGCTGCGTTCGGTAGGATTTCATTTGGACATGCATTAATTAGGGTGTACCTTCAATCACTTGGTTTACCGCTTGGATT
This sequence comes from Gammarus roeselii, assembly GCA_016164225.1. Lineage (NCBI taxonomy): Eukaryota > Metazoa > Arthropoda > Malacostraca > Amphipoda > Gammaridae > Gammarus > Gammarus roeselii. The sequence goes on along the minus strand of SDVV010027019.1, from coordinate 1,763 downwards.
CGGATGGTTTATATAGATATATGTTGATAGATCTTGTAAACAGCAATTATAATTGTATTGGGTTATTTTGATTGGATTATTTTGCATGGTAGGGTTGCTCGTTTGTTATAATACGTAGATTATGACATATTTCTTTTATTAAGTGATGACCATAGTTTATACGTGGTATTTAATATTAAAAGCACAATCGATATTATTCGATTAAATCCATTCCCTCTTTCCCTGTTGTATGCCTATTTTATTTTCAAAGTTTTGTCAGGGCTCATCGTTAAGAACCAAATAGTAGGCGCAGATACGTTCACGTATTTTCAGATGCGTATTTTCTGTGGACAACGGGACAAGGTTAAGATTATATTTATATATATTTTATGATATAGATACACGGTTTACAGAGGAACTTTTTCATAGTTTCAAATATTTAGGGTCGGTTGCAGTTCTTTTCATGCATTTTCAATACATATTTCTATGGACAATCAAACAAATTTAAATTTTTCATTTTATTTATTACAAATGAGCATTTTCAAATAAGGAATATCTACATACTATGAACATTTACAGGTTATAACATGTTCAAGTTGACGTATTTTTCATCATTCACTCGAGTATATACGCCACAGAAGGGCTCACCCGGTTTACACCTTTTACATGTTAAATCCATGTTCACACTAGTTTCGTCAGCCAAGAGTCATAGTTTCTTCTTTGTAGTGACAGTAGGTTTATTTTCAATGGATTTTTAGGGAAAGTCCGGATGGTCATAGGCAAGTGTGTTGCAGGAGTCGAGATAGTAACGTTTGTTTTCAAATTTACAGAGGCCGTTTATAATAATGCATATAGTTTGAAGCTGGTATGCTTGTGCATGAATGTTTTGTATGGTCTCAAAGTGTGTGTATGTTTTCTGGCTATGGGCATCTCTGTATTGTTCATGTTTGATTTTTATACTTGTGTCTGGTAATTGATACCCTTAGCAGCTGGTTTGTGTCCTTGGACTCAAGCAACATATTGTAACAAGTTGGTTGCAAGCAAATGATCTCACTCGGGTAATCGTCGGCTGTTTCGCTTTTAAGTAGTCCCAGCTATCATTTTCTTGGATTCATCATAGATGGGATGATTTTTCGGGTAGTTGGAAAAGTCCATGTATTCCGCCTCAATGTAGGTCACGCCTTTGAACAAGATCAGCAACAAGTCTGTGTCAGTAGATGAGCGAAACCTTGTTACCGTAGCGTGGTTTCAGCTTGTGTCATAAAAGACATTGTAGACTTTTGCTTTAGCTTCTGTTTGGATCTGATGAGATATATATCTATATTACCTTAGGTATCATAGTGCAATTTCAATTTGCTTAATATCTATTGCATTTCTTTATTGCAAGGCAGGAGGCATTGTATTGCATTTCAATGCAATAATGCAAGTCATGTTGCATATTTTCAATTTCTGCATCATACAAGGGATGATTTTGGGGTAGTTGGAGAAGACCATGTATTCAGCCAGAGGAGATTGCTGCATCTTCCCCCTCAATATTGGGCATACCTTTAAACTGGAATAATATCTATCGTATTTCAATGCTACCCATACAGTATTGCAACTTTGTTGCATGTCATGTTGCATATATGCATTTCAATGCTAGTCATTCGAGTAAATTTAGGATATTACAAACAATGTTTCATATGATATATTTTTCATCGATATTACATTTTGACATATATATATAGCTATACACACATATATATATATAGCTATACACACATATACATATATAGCTATACACA
>SDVV010027018.1:0-12166 GCA_016164225.1 Gammarus roeselii | reverse complement strand
AATTCATACGACAGGATTGACAGGGAAGCGCTGTGGAGAGTGTTGCGTTTATATGGAGTGGGCGGAAAGCTGTTGAAAACGGTGCAGAGTTTCTATGTTGGCAGCCGAGCATGTGTCAGAGTGGGAAGCGAGGTGAGTGATTGGTTCACCGTGAAAGTGGGTCTAAGCTGAGGCTGCGTGATGTCTCGTTGGCTGTTCAATCTCTAAATAGATAGAGTGGTCAGGAAGGTGAACGCGAGTGTGCTGGGTTGTGGCTTGAAGCTGTTAGAAGCGAATGGGCGGAGTTGGCAGCTGAGCCAGTTGCTGTTTGCGGATGATACGGCTCTGGTGGCGGATTCAGAGGAGAAGCTATGTACGCTGGTGACTGAGTTTGGTAGAGTGTGTGAGAGGAGGAAGCTTCGAGTCAACGTGGGTAAAAGTAAAGTAATGAGATGCTCGAGGACTGCCGTTGCGAGCAGTTCTAGTGTCCTCCTAAATGGAGAGTTGTTGGAAAAAGTTCAGTGTTTTAAGTATCTGGGCTCCCATGTGGAGAAGACTGAACTAGTGGAAACTGAGGTGAAGTCGCGAGTGAAGGTGGGGTGTGAAGTGTTGGGTGCACTGAAAAGCGTAATGAGATGCCGGACGTTGGGGATGGAAGCAAAGAGAGGGCTGTATGAGGGTGTCGTTGTCCCAACTGTGCTGTACGGAGCTGAGACTTCAGGGGTGAGAGCAGAGGAGAGATGAAGGTTGAATGTTTTCGAGATTGATTGTTTGAGGAGCGTGACTGGAGTGTCGCTGAGAGACAGGTTCACTAACGACGTAGTTCGAATCAGAACGGGGATGGTGGAGAAGTTCGAGGACAGAGTTGATTCGCGTGTTTTGAGATGGTTCGGGAACTTGGTGGGGATGGATGCGGAGAGATGGGTGAAAAGGGTGTTGAAGGCGAAGGCGAGTGGACATAGGCCCAGAGGGAGACCGAAGTTTGGGTGGATGGATGGTGTGGAGCAGGCGTTAGGAAGGAGAGACCTGAGTGTGTAGGTAGCGAGAGAGTGCGCACTGGATAGGCGTGAGTGGAGAATAATAGTGATCGGGTGAGTTTTGACGCTGCCCTGATGTGCGTTCCCGTCCTAGGCACATCGTTGAGAGACGGGATGGTCGTGGCGGGGGGGGGGCGGTCATCATGACGCGGCAGAGGTGAACCAGTCTCACTGTCAGGCCCTGCTGCCGACACTGACCTAGAACCGCACTCATGACACTGAGGGCGTGTTGCGGGGTTCCCGGCCGGACCCTTTTGCGCAAAAAGGCTAAGGTGTGCGAGTGTGAGCGTATTGAGAGTGTGAGGTGCACCTTGCCGTCGGCCATCCCCCTCACTGGGGGATTTCGGCATAGTGTCTGGGTCTGTATCTGTAATTTGACATAGCAGGAATAAGCCCATTTTCTTATTGCAATTCTTTGTGATATTTGTTATTATTTTCTGTAAATAACAATGGATGCACTGCTGTGAAATTTCATCTGTGAACACTACAAACAGGAAAGATTTACAAACTATTGTAAACCAGCACTAAATCAAGGCTTATATTGAATTTTTACATATCAGGTAGTAGGGTAGTTGTTGTTCAAATTTCATCGGTCATGAAACCTTTCAATCAGAACGAAACGTTCCTCCATTTCTTATCCATGAGGTTGCTCGGGCAGTTTTTTCTTAACGATTCTATTTTAGAACGTCCTCATCCATATACAGCCTCTCGAAGTCACAATGCGATAGAGGATTTAGTAATTACTAGACCTAATCATTATAGCTTTAACCAATATTTAGAGGATTTAGTAATTACTAGGCCTAATCATAGCTTTAACCAATATTTACAGACATACGTATATTACACTTGTCGTTGAGCGAGCCCCTCGGTTTCTTAGCAATAATAATGCTATTTGAAGACGTCACTCGTAATCCCTTTATAAGCATTAACGTGTTCATGATGTGACACAACCCACAAAAACGGGACTGAACAGTTTTGAGGATGACTTCATATTAAACACTTGTCGTACTCCAAACACTCCACTATAAAGATGTGTCAGGCAGCGTCATTCAACTGTCATTGACGTCTGACTGTAGGCTACTCACACACCATCATCTGATGAAATATGGTCTCGGCCAGTATCATCTGCGAGTCTCCTGCAGAAGGTATGACGCGTTTCGAGCTTTCCTGTGGCTGTTTTGTGCCGCCTTTTTGCTTTGAGTTCCCTCTGTAGTCGCCATGTTTGCTTTGGCTTCATAGACCAACTCCCGATTCATTCTAACTGCAGTTAGGGTTTGGCTTGCGTGTTTTTTGTCTGGACGCTCCACGGGATTTCGTCTCTTGTGAAGCGCTTTTCGAGTTAGTTGAGCGTGCGTAATCTTCAATAGCGGTTTGATTGTTTTGATGGGCTCTTTGAGTTGATCTTGTACATTGTCTCACGAGCGCTCTACCGTGTTTGGTGCGTTTCATTGACTGCCTCATCTTAATTCGACGTCTCTGGCAATCAGGCTCATAATCTGGTCTGGCAATGCAAAGCTAACTTCATGCTCACTAAGAAAGGGTTTTCTTGTCCCCATTTTCTTGGAAACCACTAGTAAGTTTTTCGGAGTCTTCACAATGATTAGGTTTTGAAAACAGCGGCAAGAGCCTCACGCCTGTTGACTTTTTTGAATTGAATGGAATCCTCTTTGTTTTAGCACTTTCACTCTGTAATCTTAGTTTCCCTGTGTTAATCCCGTCCCCTAAGTTGCTGATCTCCTGTACTTACTCTGTCAATAATGTCACCTATTCCTGCTTCACAGATTGATGTGGTTTCCTGTAGTACGTTTCTACCTGTCAGTCTCTCAGCCCTCATCTATTTATTGATGCCTATTATTAAATCAGTCCTTTCCTTTTTATCATTCATGGCTGTATTGTAGATGAAATTGCATAGTTTATTCGCTACTTGGCAAGTTTTCTGTCATATATTGATCAGCTCTGTTTCTCTGCATACTCTGAGACTATCGCAACAGCAGAAAAACTGGCTGATTGGGTAGCCTGTCGATCTCTCGTCACGAGGACTTCCATGTGAAGCTGATGAAAGTTGTAGGTTCAATGCAACCTGACTCCTGAGTGAAACTTTGTGGGCGGTCTCATAATGGTATGAGGTACGTTCATTGCAGCCTTGAGGCTTACAGTCTACTGGCGTAAGCGGTGACGGCGATTCGCAACCACTTGTGTGACTAATGAAAGGGCTTGACACTTACTTGACCAACCAAAGTCAGGGAGTGAGACACATCCTCGTAGTTAGTAGGATTTTTCTTCAATATCGGCTTTGTTTTTCAGCTATTTCTCACAACCATGGACTCGACGAGCATATGTTTGTATTGCGGTTGCATCAGTATAGAGGGTGTGTTAGCCTCTAAGGCCCTATACAACCAAGCCTATTTTTTTAGTGCTGGTCCACAATGATAACAATACTTCTGTTTTAGAACACATTGATGTTTGAAATGAGCAGGCACTATAACTTTTCCTGTATCCTCTTTATTGTCTTTGCACTAACAGTATCTCTCCCGTAGACGCCATATCCTATTACTTTTAACATTAGTGAAGTTGTAACAGTGCTTGGTTTCTTATTGTATTTTGCCAAGTGCAGTGAACTCGTCCAATTCATCACAACTTGATGTGTCTGAAGCAATTTGTCTCCGTGTTCTAGTTGTAGAGTTCACAATGAACAGCGGTCGTTTGCCTTGGCTAAAGCAGTCATGAAGCGTGTCTGCTCGTGTCCAAGCTTGTCTGTGGAGCGAGATTTTATCGTGCACTGGTAGTGAACTAATGGTCACCTCGCCTTACAGAATTAAACTTATTGCTGTCCCTCTATGTCTTGACCTTAGGCCCTTGGGTGTTCTTTGTTGCTAGCTATGTTTCTGTTATGGTTTGAATAGCTACACTAACGTTACGTTTTTTTCTGATGCATTAGTGATTCAGCAATTTGTCTCAGTTGTTTTCGACATTTTTTTAAATATATTGATAATTCTAATTTATTTGTGGTTTACCGTTTCGTACTTAACGTTCTTTTAATGTGTTTAACGTACCTTAGTAGACATCATTATCCGGAAGAGGAGCTATTACTGCCCCCATCTCACGGAAATTTGCTTTATAGTGTTCAATCATTCTGAACACGTTGCGTCGGGACGGTATGGCAGCTACAAAATATGTCAAGATGGGGTTACATCGTTTCCCATTTTCGTTTAAAAGCCCTTTTTATGATGCTCCACGCTTTTTCAAGAAGGGTTTTCATACTTAATGATAACGCAGCCCGCATTTTTTGCTGCGAAGTTTTGGTTGGAATCACACCGTAGACGAGTTCGATCGAAAATGATGCATGCAAGGCTGCACTCGAGCAATATTTGTTCTTTCATCTCCTTGGTATGTGAGGAAGCTCTCATAGATACTTCAGTATATAAGTCAACCTCGGAACTCAAAGATCGGGTCACGTTGACCGAGGTCTAGACTTTTTCACATATCTTGTTGAGCCATCTCTATTTAAAGACTGCTGTGGCACGGACAGGCTTAAAGTAGACTCTTCCACTGCTTCGCAGCTATCTGTGTGAAACATACGCTTACTGATGTCTCTATGACAGCTGTTTTATCGCATCAAAACTTCAATTTCAACAGTAAACGTTATATTTGTTATTTCCATGAGTGAGCGTGTTTCCAATATCATCGACATTATATAAACATATCTCTTGTAGCATGCTTATCAAGTGTGTAATGATCGTTCCTCCCATTGTTTTGTGTAATGTAAAGATTTTCGTATACGTAACTGTGTGTGTTTTGATGCAGGTGTTGGAGCAGCTGCGTCAGGAGAACAAAAAATTATGGGACGAAAACGGCGCCCTTATACGCGTCATCAGCAAACTGTCGCGGTAGTCGGATTTCTTTGATGCGTCCAACCGCGCTCTCATACGCGTCACCAGCGGCGTAACGGTAGACGGGTCACATGGAGGCACCCAACGGCGCCCTCATACGCGTCACCAGCAGCGGTAACGGTAGACGGGTCACATGGAGGCACCCAACGACGCCCTCATACGCGTCACCAGCAGCGGTAACGGTAGACGGGTCACTTGGAGGCACTCAACGGCGCCCTCATTCGCGTCACCAGCAGCGGTAACGGTAGACGGGTCACATGGAGGCACCCAACGGCGCCCTCATACGCGTCATCAGAAACTGTGACGGTAGACGGGTCACTTGGAGGCATCAGCCGTAACAACCGACACCTGGATTTCGGCAGCACTACGGGGAAGAGCGTGGGGCTTTACGTTGAGCAGACACGACACCGGAACGAAGACACTATCTGCGTATCATCTACCATCATCAATGGGATTGTAATATCTTGTATAGGCTTACGAGACTGTATAGCAGTTTACAGCCTCTTCTAACTAAGGAGAGCCAGCATTATTCGGGTTCTCCTCCAACCCTACTTCTCTTTTATCTTACACCTCGTCCATTAGACAGCTGTTCCATATTGGCTAATTTTTCCGGAGCCAATAATGGGCAGGTAAAGGTATGATATATGATGTAAATTATTTTTTTGAAAGATAACTTTTTTAAGATCACATATTAAGTTCACTCGTCGCTTTTAAATGTAGGAAGCACTTTAACTGTTCTATGGTGAGTTGATAATCTCTTTTCACACGTTGAATGACTCTGCTGTCTATCCGATATCTGTAGTGAACATCTTGTGTCGGCTAGTCTAAGCGTGTTTGATGAGCTACTTTTTTAATTACAGCTGCTTTAACTGCTCTAGGTCTCCTCCCTCCGATAAGCTGGGTGCCAGGTTCTGTCGTTACGCTGAGTGCATGTAAAAAATAACAAATTATTTGTAGTTTAGTAGTCAAATTTGATCTACATCACAAAACGTGGGTACGGATCATTATTTCATTTTCATTTTTTTGTTCAATGAAAGACGGTGGTGCTGTCTTGTTCTGTTCAGTTTGAGTGAAAGTATCATGTTCAGCTAATTTTTCCCCTACGTAGGGACATATTCGTGCTGTGTGACGCAAAGCAAACCCTTGAAAACGGCTTTGATACTGCATGAAAATAAATTAACATAACTAGTGCTTGTTAAAATCTGAGACGCAATTTATTCTACGCTTCTTCTCTCCTAACTTATTTTGAATCTTTCGTAAACTATTAACTACAAATAAGAAAATCGTCATTCTTTGAAGTGTTTGTTTTTTGCGCTCGTATTTTCTGCCATTGGATTAGAGCAAAAATGATCTATCCATCCGGACGCTTCTAATGAAATCCCTCCGTTCAAGAGCAAATTATATGCGATGGCTGTCGTGCGTAACGTCTCTATGAGTCATTATTGGAAACTACTATCATAACATGCTCTTCTGTCCTTTGTAGGGCTCTTTCTGTCTGTACGTCACCTTTCCACCTCCACCCGAACACGTTCTGCTTTCAGGATATAGATGAGTTGGGTAGCTTCTCTTTGACACCATTTTTGGAGCGTGTGAGTTCGTAGAGTAGCTTTTTTGTTCTGCGTGTCACCGCAAACTTTTGTCGTGGTCACACTGGCTCATCCGTTACTGGTAACATGTTCGTGATCACAAGTTCCCTAGCGCAACAACGACTGGTCATTACGGTGACTCAACGTATCCTTGGTAGATAAGTTGTTAGACGCGTGTTGCTGCCTTTTTCCTGCAATCGAATAGAATGGTCTAATTGGTGTATGCGAAGTTGCATATCCAACAGCCGAGTATCTACATGGAACTGGACTGAGATTCCCTTGACGATGCAGAACAACATCCAACGTCTTCATGCTCAGTTACCCTCCAATTAAGAAGAGAGCTCGTATCACAACTTGTGTTGGGTAGGATGGTCTAGTGTCCTGTGTGCGGGTCTCGTAGCCAGCAACAGGCTACGCACTATCGAAGTTTTCCCTACTCATTTACCCTCGTATGTTAGATAAATTATAATACAACCTAGCGATGAACTTTTAGTTTTCATTTTTTTCTTAGGGTCATTGTTGCTTTTAAACGCGGTATGTATTTGTGTAGATACGAATGGTATTACTCTTTAGAGGGCTTGTTGAACACTGGTCGTTATTGATCAATGGTCAGCCAACAGCGACACTTGAGACCTGAGCATTGATTGGCCAGCAACCCAATGTACCAGTGATGATTGGCCATCATTTCTCTCGGTGGTACCGAATAAAATATTTGTATTTAGAGCTGTAATTATTCTTGTATATTTCTAAAGGTCAAATTTTATTTCATGTCACTTCACATTACCTTTTTTTCTAACATTGTAGGTAGAAATGTTGGCATAACCACTCCTTGATTGTTCCCTATTGTTTTAGACGGTAGTTAGCAGCAAGCCTTTTTAGTTGAATGCCGATCAAACATACTAATGACCTAACAAGCATGTAAATGAGCGTTACCCCAGCCGAAAGAGATATCGTAGCCACAACAAATGTGTTTGGCTTGCCGTTCACTGTTTGAAACTACACGTTACAAATACTACCAAAAATGTTTGTTTTACCAGTCAGCATATTTTACAGAAATTATTTTAATCATCGGTAACAATTCTTTTCAGTAAATGTTGTTTACTAGAGAAACAAGCATCATTGTTTGGCCTATCCTTCTCTTGTAATGTTGCTCTTACTGTCGTACAAACATTTTAACATATCGCAAAAGTTTCCATGGGTCGCCAAAAGCAGCATTTTAAAGGGAGCAAGAAATTGTTCCGATTCTAGTGTGAAAACGTTAGAGAATTCATCGACAGATGCTTCAATTCGATCGTGTTGCAATCGATCGTCGAGTTGCGTACCAAACGCAGATTTACCGAAGATAAATTTTCTGGGGTAGTTACATGCAGTGAAGAAAGCAGACATTCTTATAGTTGTACTGTAGCCAGTTCGCTTTAAAGCCTTCGCACTCTAAATCTAATCTAATATTTAGAGTGTTTGATCGGCCAAGAAAGCGATGCATTGACCTCTGTGGCGCATGAAGCATGTAATTGGCATGTGTGACGAAGAGGGATCACACACTGCAAATACCGCCCCGTTTTTGAGGACTCCGAAGCTCTACTTGGAAAGCAGTTTGAAGGACGGATAAAATTGTATTTCTGATTGTCTAATTCCTTGTAAATCCTTGTCAACATTGCGCTGACGCCAACGATTGCAGGTCTCATCGACTCGTGTGTCTTCCATGGTCGCGTGATATCGCTGTTTTCTCAATCGGCACAAACGATCTATTTCTTGGTACTATTGTTCAGATTTTAGGCCTATAGCTGGTTTTGAAGTGGATTGATTGTAATCGTTTTTGGCTAGTTTAAAAAACCTTTGTTCAACGTTTGATTGTTTCCCACTAAATACTGCTGAGCACCCTCACGAAAGAATTCGGGATGAATATTCGAGATGCATTGCTTTTGATGCTTATTATAGACAGCGAAGAATTTCTCGGTAGAGACCCAGCAAAGCATCTTCCTTAACTCTACCTGGTCAATATATTCACCTGTCGTGTAAGTTCGTTGGAATAAAAATCAATGGCGACCAACACCTATGCTTCAAAATATTTCCGCTTCGAACATCAGTTTTCTGATGCCCCTTATAAGTAAATTAAAGTTTTCAGTGGATACTGTTGACGAGTGTTCAACTAAACCGGGGAAGTAATTTAAATTTTTTTCTTCATTAAGATTTATACTAACTAGTTAGCAAACTTTTGCAGTGGGCGCGTGTCATCATTTAGGACAATAAATACTTGATTGAACATATTAAAGTGTCATGTACGTCCGAGATAACAGAAACGCCTCTACCAAGCCGACCAACTGTTTCCGCTTGAAGAGGGACGCAGATGCTTTCAATGATTTTAAATCTCTTCTCGACATGAATTTTTTCACAACTTTTCTTTTTGAGGCTTGGTTATGTGGTTCAATCAATGTAATTAATTGAGTTAATAATTAATTTGAGTCAATAATTACGTACTAAAACATATAAATGGATTGCAGTATCACTAATAATTGACACTCCCTCCCTTTCCTCTTGAGTATTACTTAGGTCAAGGCTGAAAAATAGCTGCGCTTATCGTCTCTTTCAATCGTATAGCTTCCATAACTTTTTATTGTGATTTTACTGAAAGATGTCAATACTTAACAAGTTGTTTCTAATGCTTAGAATTGAACTGGTTTGGATTATTATTGTAGGATACGTAGCTTGTAGGATTCTGAACGAGTGATTGAGTCTTGATTGAATACACATAACGTTTAGTAGTGTAGGGCATTTCTAGCAAGTCATTTAATTACCTTTCTAGTTACAACTGGACCGAAAGAAACTTGTTAGCGTCCAATGTCTTCAGGCGGGAGACGATGATCTATCCAAAATAAACATCATTTGTTCATTGAATTGAGTCATTTAGAGTGTTTCGTGTATAGGTGTTCTTGTATCACTGCTTTTTTGCTCTTCCCTTGTTTTTGTAGGGACCATAACTACCATATTTTGCCGGGATGTTTTTTTCTAAGAAACTGAGTTCATCGATCTATTTCAATCTCTTTACTCATCGAAGTTTGAGAAGTTTACATCTGTCGGAATGAACTTGAGTAATCGAACAGGAGGATGAATAAATTCTACGCATTAGCATAACGTCAATCCATTTCTTCCTCTTCGACATGCATCATATAATGTCTAATGTAGCCAATGCTGTAGATAGCAAAAAGGTTCGTTGAATGATTCTGTGTTAATTATTAGTTATTTATTAGTAGGAGGTCATGCAAGCTTTAGTGATTATTTCGTTTGTATTTATTCAGTTGAGTATCACATTTTTTGTCGTTTCCTTTTAATTATTCTTAACTTAGCTCCATATTTTTTTGGCGTATGTCTCATTGCTGATGATTGTATTATTTTAGACTCATATTTAGAAAACTTGTTATTGCTAGTCTTCACTCTGCTAGACAGGGTAGTTGTTTCCAAGTGTTCGCTCCTCCTCACGTGAGTTGTTCCTTATGTTCCCTCTTTTAAATGGGCAGTAGCCGGCTATTTCCCTTCGTGTCGGTTCACCTTAAAGCTTTTTTCGGTAAGTCGACCTTTTGTGGGTTTTGATCTTGAGATGACACACTATGCAAATGCCAGAGCAGTGAGAAAGTGTCTGTTTTGTTCATCGACAATTAGTTCAGTGCCAGAAGGACATTGACTACAGTGCACTAGAAACCTTGGCACTCTAATCTAATCATCGACAATTACGTGTTCATCTGGGACTCCGGTGGAACAGGGATCCAAATAATAAATAAATAAATACGTGTTCTTCTTCACGTAGATGTCTCATTGTATTCCTCATTTGAGTAATCCTGTTACACAAACAATGAGCTTATAGGTCATGGAACGTGTAAGCAGTTATTCACCAGTCCTATCATAGTAGATACCGTTTGGAATCACGAGAATCTATGACATCTCATTGGCGAAAGCCCTTATTGGACGAGTGTATTTGCAAGTTGAATTGCCCCGGGGCTGTGTCTTATGGTAGAATGTTCGTGCGAGATGAACAGCTCTGTGTCACATTAAACATTCAGAAATTGTAAAATGCATCTCTGCTATTTTGACAGGCATTGTTTGGCACCAGAAATAATTCATAATACCGGTAACAGGCTTTCCAGCCCATCTTGAAGTAGGTATGCCTGGCATTTGATTTCTCAGAAACGGTTCAATAGGTAAATTTTCCTGTACTTGATGTCTTTTAAGGTGAGGCATGAATACAATACGTCGTTCTCTTATGGCTTGGCTACCAGGAGCCTATCGTGTTCTTACGTTTCGTTATGCGATTCAGCTAGCATGATATAGAAAGGATGCCTTGTATGATGTAGTAATATTGTACATAGATTTAGCAATCGAGTTGCAGTTCCAGTGTTTTTTCTTTTTCTTCTGATGACATCAAGTATCGCTACTTGAAGTTTAATTTTATTAAATTTAAAATAAATCCTATCACTGTAAATAATATAGCCTCTCCTATATTTTTTCTTGCCAGTCACACCTTAAAAACGGTTAGTTCATTTTAATCGCCTGGCCATTTTTTTATCGCATCTTCTCTCTGCCTGCTACAGGCCCGAATAAAGTGCCTTGTTCTTTACAGTTGCGTGGTGATGTTCGAAACGTCTCGTTCGTGTATATTATCACGTAACGAGCCTCTACATTAGGATGTGGAAGAATTGAAGAATATGAGAAGTATGTTGATATAGGTAGGCTTTAGCTAAATATTTATGCATCTTTGATCTATTGACTGGTGCCACCCTTTCGTGGACGTTGGCCGTATCTATTTCATTTATTACCTCTTCAACATAGGTCACGACCAGCTCATCTGCTCCGAGTTTTTAGACGTCGTATAACGTTTACTTGTTTTTTGCAAGTAACACCTATAGCAATAGTCACTCTTACTTCTTTTTTTTTGCAAATAATTAAGAATAAAATATTTTATAGTTACCATCAGAAGTTGTTTCAATTACCTTTTTCACTTCATATGAAGACACTAAAATACTAAAGAGTGCAGCATGTGTGTTCTTGTTTCTCTGCCTTAATTGAATAGTACGTTTTTTCTCCAGGATGTCTAAGGATAAAACGTGTGATCTTTAACAGTCGACGTAAAATGATGAAAAACACGTTGCCGATTGGGAAAAAATAAATCATATGTGTGTGGATCCTATGCACGGGATACACGCTCAGGTAGGAAATCTAACTGATGAGAATTACAGGAATTGAAAGGAAAAGCAGACTGTTGTATTTATTGGTTTTAATAAAATATTGAATAGTACGTATCGGGCATACAAATGGCGATGTAGTATCGGGCATACAAATGGCGATGTAGTGGATCAAAGCTAATTAGCTGTAGGATATTGTACATTCGAACCTTGGTGTATGGTTTGGTAAATGCCAATCGTATGCCGGTCGTACGATCAAAAGCAAAGGTCGTAGACCATTTAAAAATGTCTACTACTATAATGAAAGTAAGTTACCCTGCTTCCCATGTATCGAGCTATGATATATAAAGTTTACTTATTGTACTAATTTTTTATGAACGAGCGATGCAGTTATAATAGGAAAATGAAGATATTGTGACCCAAGTGCCCTTCGTTACTGTTCAACTATTCTGTAGTGCTTCAGCGGAATGCCGCATTGATGAGTGGTCCTCATTTACAGC
>SDVV010027017.1:0-12167 GCA_016164225.1 Gammarus roeselii | reverse complement strand
AGTTCCATTGCTGAGCACAACTACAAAGCTAGGTGTCGGGACAACAGTTCCATTGCTGAGCACAACTACAAAGCTAGGTGTCGTGACAACAGTTCCATTGCTGAGCACAACTACAAAGCTAGGTGTCGTGACAACAGTTCCATCGCTGAGCACAACTACAAAGCTAGGTGTCGGGACAACAGTTCCATTGCTGAGCACAACTACAAAGCTAGGTCTCGGGACAACAGTTCCATTGCTGAGCGCAACTACAAAGCTAGGTGTCGTGACAACAGTTCCATTGCTGAGCACAACTACAAAGCTAGGTGTCGGGACAACAGTTCCATTGCTGAGCACAACTACAAAGCTAGGTGTCGGGACAACAGTTCCATTGCTGAGCACAACTACAAAGCTAGGTGTCTAAAAAGGACAACAAAATTAATTGAATTGTGTTGGCGTGAGATAAGAGACACGATTAAGAACATTACACAGCACACGTTGGCTGGTGTTAACAGAAGAAACTGAGTTAACGTGGAGGCGGACTAAGGAAGTTGGGCCTAACATGAGCAGTTGCAACAAGGGCAAGTGCCCAACGAAAGCCGTGAGCTCACCTCAGACAAGGAAGTTTGACTTAACATGATTGGATTAGATTAGAGTGACGAGGCTTTCTAGTGCGCTGGAGCCATTGTCCTTCTGGCACCGAATGGCACACCAGCAAACAGTGCTGCATCAAGTTAGTCTTTGTTTTTCTTTTAGTGTTCGAGTTAGGTTTACTACTGCGCAAACGTCTATGGTATGTACGGGTGCCACAGGAGGTACAGGAACTCCTAAGGTGCCGAGGCCATATGGTCCCAGCACTCCCGGATGGCAGTAAGGAGAAATAACACACTACCTACCCTGCTTCAGAGCCCCAAGGATCCGCAGTAGGTCTTAAGGTGCAGGCTACGCGCTCCAACAAATGCTGAGGGGGAAGATGAAGAAGAGACAGAAAACGGGGATCCTATGCATGAGATCCACACTAGGTGTAAGGAATTTCACGCATGAGAACAGCAAGAATGGAAAGAAGAAGAAATAGTCGTAGAAAAAGGTTGCATGAAAGAAAGAGCGCAATTTGGCTGTTATTTGCCACCCGAAAGGAGAATAGTTAGAACCGGTATGTGAATGTTTGGGTGTGTGTCTCTGTGTACGTGCGTGTGTATGTGTGTGTGTTTGTGTGCAGCGACTATTAGGAGAGTTGTTAAGAAGGAGTCTGAGACAAGTTTCCGAATATTTGAACTAAACATAAGATGCAAATGAGGTGAATGAAAAATCAAGCAAATCAGGATAGGGGAGAAAAGGAGAGATAGTAAAGGGTGAAGAAGAAGGGAGTCTGAAGGGAAATAAGGGTGTTCACCCCCCCGGGTTGGGCCGAGACTCCGTGCCGCCCGTGAACCTAACAGATGCCTAGGGGGGGGGGGGGAAGTTGGGCCTAACATGAGCAGTAGCAGCAAGAGCAAGTGCCCAACAAAAGCCGTAGGCTCACCTCCGACTTTCCTTTGCTGAAGCACATTTCGCTATCGATCTTCGTAGACGACCAAACTATCCTCTGTTGGATAAAGAAGGTGTTATTGGCACAGTGTGGCGGAACTACAAAAGACCGTTCATGTTATTAACGCAGAACAGAATATAAATCAGGTAGCTACAAATTCTATCAATAGTTTTAAAATTCGAATCGATACTGTCAGCAATAATAACTTTTTATCGAGTGAAAATAGCAGGTATACATTTCCTTGAAAATGGTCATCAAGGCCTTATAAGGTAGGTACTCACGGTGCTATAATCTTCAGTGAGATCAAGGGTGCTGATATTGAAGACGATATTTCTGGAGAAAAAAAATAAAAAAAAAATAACTAAAACAAGCTGGATACGTTTATAGTTTCAAAGGAGTATTGATGTCTATATAAATAGTTTTTTTAGGTTACAGTCATAAAATATTACACAGTTACCATCGAGCTGTAAAAGTCAAAGTAGCAAAGTAGAGCTACCTGGAAATTTGACCTTGAAGACTGGCATTAAAGGGAGTGGGCCATGAATTAGCGTCATAAGAGAACGCAATTGAGCCATGAGATAGCGTCATAAGAGAACGCTATTGAGCCATAAGACAACGTCATAAGAGAACGCTGTTGAGCCATGAGAGAGTGTCATAAGAGATCGCTGTTGAGTCATGGAATAGCGTCATAAGAAATCGATGTTGGGCCAAGAGATAGCGCCATACGAGATCGATGTTGGGCCAAGAGATAGCGCCATACGAGATCGATGTTGGGCCAAGAGATAGCGCCATAAGAGATCGATGTTGGGCCAAGAAATAGCGTCATAAGAGATCGATGTTGGGCCAGGAGATAGCGCCATAAAAGATCGATGTTGGTCCAAGAGATAGCGCCATAAGAGATCGATGATGGGCCAAGAGATAGCGCCATAAGAGATTGATATTGGGCCATGAGATAGCGCCATAAGAGATCAATGTTCGAATGCAAAATAAAACTATGTTAGCCGACATGGTTCATAAACCACAAAAAAATCATGACAGCAAATGAAGAAAAAAAGGATTACCAACCAGCGGAGTCTCTGAGACCGTCAATCATTGAAATGAAACCAGGGATACCACCAGCAGCTGACAGAATTCTCCGCAAGCAACGAACAGACTTCGTCCTTCCCATCACCAGCACCAAGCGGAGTCCTTCCCATCACTAGCACCAAAGAGTTCTTCCCATCATCAGCACCAAGCTGAGTCCTTCCCATCACCAGCACCAAACTGAGTCCTCCCCATCATCAGTACCAAGCTGAGTCCTTCCCATCACCAGCCCAAACAGAGTTCTTCCCATCTTCAGCACCAAACAGAGTTCTTCCCATCTTCAGCACCAAACTGAGTCCTCCTCATCACCAGCCCCCATCTGAGTCCTCCTCATCATCAGTACCAAGCTGAGTTCTTCCCATCATCAGTACCAAGCTGAGTCCTTCCCATCACCAGCACCAAACAGAGTTCTTACGATCTTCAGCACCAAACAGAGTTCTTCCCATCTTCAGCACCAAACTGAGTCCTCCTCATCACCAGCCCCCATCTGAGTCCTCCCCTTCATCAGTACCAAGCTGAGTCCTCCCCATCTTCAGTACCAAGCAAAGTCCTTCCCATCACCAGCACCAAACAGAGTTCTTACGATCTTCAGCACAAAGCTGAGTCCTTTCCATCACCAGCCCCATCCAACGCCAGCAAAGACCTAACCATAACCAGCCCCTAAATAATTATGACCAGGCAAAATCCCACTCCAACTACAACTGGAGTGTCACTGAGGGACAGGATCACTAACGACGAGGTTCGAATCAGAAAGGGGATGGTGAACTGTTGGCGGTCAAGGTGAGTGGACGTAGGCCTAGAGAGAGACCGAAGTTTCAGTGGATGGATGGTGTGAATCAGGCGTTAGGAAGGAGAGACGTTGCGTTGCGGGTTTCCCGGCCGGACCCTTTTGCGCAAAAGCGCTAAGGTGTGCGAGTGTATGAGAGTGTGAGGTGTGCCTTGTCGTCGGCCACCATCCTTGCTGGGGCATTTTGGCCTAGTGTCTGTATCTGTACAATCCAACTCATCCACAGCACCAAAGTTCGCCCTACCGACTACAACAGTGTCCGTTCTGTCGACTGCATCAACCAGTCCCATCAACAGCAGCACACTGAGTCCGGCACCAGCAGCACAATTTACACGTCCCTCGGGAGCTCTCAGCAGCAACATCAACAAGTCTCATCAGGCCGCGCTGCGTTGAGGCCACCTTAACACAGCACTCACGGCACGAGTAATACTTCACTCGCATGCAGAGTAGCGTCAGGGCTCACGAAGAGGGGGAGGGGGAGAGTTCGGGGGCTGGCTCCAGAGAATGTGGTACAGAAACAGGCGCAAGGTCGAGTCCTTCGGAAGGGGTGGCCAAGAAGGGGTGGCCAACGGCAAATGCCCCTCACTCCTCTCACGCACTCTTATACGTATCAAACTCCTTCCTGTCGCGCTAAAAGGCCTAGCCAGGATACCGCAACACAAATTTCGGGTTTGGAGTGCAGTCCGCAAACAGTGTTAGCAGCAGGGCCGGACAGCATTCACTGGTTTCCCCTGCCACGTCATTGCTACTGGGCCCTTCCCACCCACGTCCATCCCATTTCTATACGAGACGCCAAGAACGCGTAAGCGCATCAGGACGACGTTGAAACTCATCCATGGAAGTTTCTTCTCCACTCACGCCGCTCCATTGCACGTTTTCTCGCTACCTCCACACTGATGCCGCTCCTCCCAAAATTCCTTCACGTCCTCCACCCAACCAAACTTCGGTCATCCCCTAAGCCTGCGCCCACTCGCCTCCAATTTCCCATCATTCATCCTCTCCATGTGCCCGAACTACCACAGAACAAGTGATACTTAGAGATGTATCTTGTCTGTACGCCAACTTCCTCACCACCCCCGGTCCGGTTCGAACAACGTCATTATTGAGCATATCCTTCAGCATCCCTATGGTCAAGTATATCAAAACATTTCGTAGCTTAAACCTCTTCCGCTCTCGCTCCACACATCCTACAAGCCTTCCGTTGCTTCCATACTCTCTGACCGACCGTATATTACACCTTTCCTCCAATCTAGATTCATTATCAGTTTCCACTAGACCAGTCATCTCCCCACGACAGCTCAGGTACTTCCAACACTACCACTTCAACTTCCTCTAATAACTAGCTATTTATCGGACAACGATTCCACTCGCATAATCATTTCTCAAACATCCGATTACTTTGCTTTTACCCACATTACCTCATAGCTTCCTACTCTCACACGCTCCAACAAACACTACACTAGCCTACACACTCCAACAAATCTGCCATCGGTGCCATATCGTCCGCTAATTGCAACAGACTTCAATGCCAGCTTCACCCATTTGCTTTTATAACTAAGCCTCGGTGAATCATACTGGCATTCACCTCCCTGGCCAGGGAGGTGCACCACAGCCTTGTATCTGTCCCACTTCCACTAGGAGTAAAATACTCACCTTGGTTCCTACTCTATTTTAATGAAAAGTAAAAGTAGGTACTGTGATAAGGGGTTAGTGAGAGTGGTAGAGGCTGCTATGGCACTGCTATTTCTAGCATTACGCGGTAAATGTGCGAGTATATCGTTATTCTAGTCCAAAGGTACTCTACAGCAGCTTTTGAACGAGGTTTATCATGCAATGATCGCTACAAAACTGTACGTGTAGGGGATAACAGTACAACGCAAAATGCGAGAAAATAGGAAAAATATAGCTTATTGGGAAAAAAATAAACAATGTATATTTTTCACACAATCGTAATATTCCACTAAAGCTTCCAAGTCATGTCGTAATAGCTGGAAAAAATAACTTGAAAGCTTCGATATTCAGAAATAGAAATAAAGCAAATTATTTTAGTGTTCCACAGGAGCTTTCGAATAATGTATCTCTTTCAATGATTACTCCATAACCGCACGAGTCTAAGCAGCTTTTGCGAAAGCGTTACGACGGACAGACGGACTGGAACCCGCTTTTTTAAGGTCAGTGTCGCAAACCTCGTCAAATAATGTACTACACTGACCATTCCGTGAGAGCAAACAGCACTGTACAACAAATTATCGATCTATTCAGCAAAATGTGACTGTGATTATCAAGCAAACAACGAGGAAACGCTACATTCAAAACTTCCACAGTGACGAGGATGATCCGATGGTGGCAGATGGCCAAAAGGTGATCACTTCACTTATGTCCCGGTAATGACAGATGGCAGAAAGGTGTTCACTCTACTCATGGCTTGATGGTGGCAGATGGAGAAAGGTAATCACTTCACTTATGTCTCGGTAATGACAGATGGCACAAAGGAGATCACTTCACTGATGGCCCGATGATGGCAGATGGCACTGAAACACTGATAGGTTTCACTGCTATTAATAGGCCATCTCTTGATCTTGATAGGATCTATACCTAGCCTAGCTCTTCCAGTTAACTAACGTGCGGGGATTGCAAATGCCATCTTCTTGCCTGACCTAGCATTGTACGAGTGCTCTTTAGGTCCGTGAGTTTACAATATCATTACATATAATTTCGATCGCACTTGAAGGTTCCATTACCCATTACAATATCATTACATATCATTTCGATCGCAGTTGAAGGTTCCATTACCCGCATTTCTGCGAGCGCCGCACGGCAGGTTGGAAGCAGCGTCAATTCAGCTCGCGACAAAAACAAAAGAATCTTATGATATGCGTCCATACTTGTGGCAAACCAATCTGGGGCAAACAAAGGACGAATTCACGAAGTGAATAATATGCTAGATCCATGACACTGAACATGATATAGGGTTTGCGATACCAAGAATTTAATGCAGTGTCTGTTGTTACGCTCGTTCATTCCCATACCCGACCACGCGTCGGAATATTACATTGAGTTTAACGAAGCCCGTGTCCAGTGAGAGGCTAGACCAAAGTAAGACGCATCGTATAACACTCTGATGGAATATCCCCCCCCCTCCTCTCGCTTCACCCCGTGTGCCCTAATACCCATAGGCCCATTCACGTGGCCTGATACAATCTGCCCGCAGGCAATGAGTGCCATCCATCAAGGGTATTCATGACACGTCGGGTCACCCGAGCTGGCTATTCAACAGCTACGAATGATTAAGGTGCATGGGAGTAGTGCAGGGGTTGGCAGGGAGAGTCAGGTTGGCTGAGGAACGGAGCCCCCTCTTGCAGGCCCATGCTCTTTAACCGTCGAGTTAGGGGTGTAGTCGCGGGGTGATGTATTCGGCCTTGTCACCAATAAGAGACAGTTGTGGCCACAAGGTGGCGGTACTGTGCTGAAAGGGTTAGTGAAGGGTGGTAGAGGCTGCCACGGCACTGATGTGTTGCACGTGGGTGAAATGCTGTTGTTGCAGTGGACAGGTGCAACTCTGATCACTAAAGCCTACCGAAATAAGATTTTTATGATCTAACCGTCGGAAATGAAGAAATAACATGATCTGCACCAAGGCTGGCCGGAGCAGGAACTATGGATTTGTTAAGCAAATAAACACGGCCTGCCATGACCGGCATCGGCAGAATGAACACTTCGGCCACCTAATTTAGTTGGCCAGTCCATGTTATTGTTTACGAGTTCATTCAGTTGGAGCACAGCAGCAGTTTACTGTGCTTAGTTGGTCAGGCAAGGCAAGGCTTGACCCTACAGAACAGCACCATACAAATATTCAACTACTATTCACAATTCAATGTACAGTGGGTTATTTTTTATTAAAATAGGTAGTCATTTAATGGGTAAGTTTGTGTTTCTGCCTCGGGTTACGAAGGTATTGGAAGTGACATCAATCACCCAGCACTACCGTACAGCTAACTTCGTAACTACCGTACAGCTAACTTCATAACTACCGTACAGCCAACTTCATAACTACCGTACAGCTAACTTCACAACTACTGTATAGCTAACTTCACAACTACTGTACAGTTAACTTCACAACTACTGTACAGTTAACTTCACAACTACTGTACAGTTAACTTCACAACTACCGTACAGCTAACTTCATAACTACCGTACAGCTAACTTCATAACTACCGTACAGCTAACTTCACAACTACTGTACAGCTAACTTCATAACTACTGTACAGCTAACTTCATAACTACCGTACAGCTAACTTCATAACTACCGTAGTGCTAACTCAAGAGGTACCACATAGCTAACTTCATCACAACCGTACAGCCAACTTCATAATTACCGTATAGATTAGATTACAGTGCCAAGACTTTCTAGTGCACTGGGTAACTACCGCATAGCTAACTTCATAACTACCCGACAGCTAACTTCATACCTTTATATTAAAGTATCGGTAGCGATGTTTGTGACACACAGCACTAACGCGCTTCACAAGGATCGTTTACGTAATAAAAACTATCGCCGAGAAGGCGGCGATTCTTGCTTCAATGGTATAATTGCGAGCGAGGGCGAATTGCGATGGAACTTTTGTTGATTCACGGGCGTCGTCTAGGTGAGCGGCCGACCTGGCCTGAAGCAACCGTCACGCTCAGAAATTGAGAGCAACTTTAGAACTATCCGGTGTAATGTGGATTTTGTTTCATAAGAAAGACCCATTGAATCAATTTTGATTCAATACTACGGAGAATTGGACCCTGCTCATATCACTTCTATTGAGATTTTATTCCACAATGTATGTTCTCCGATTTCTTGGTAATGCAATATATTTCCATTAGTAGTACAGAACAAAGAGAAATCCCAGAGCATATCCTAGACAATAAAAAAACGGTATCAATACGCGCTTGTCGTATCATGGTTACTATTCACCCTGGTTCGATGGTTGTATCATAGTTACGACAGGGCTTCATTCACTGCTATATTTCACCCTGACTCGATGGTCGTATCATAGTTACGACAGAGCTTCATTCACTGCTATATTTCACCCTAGCTCGTTTATCGTATCATGGTTACAACAATTTTTTTTTCAAGCCTACATTCACCCTGGCTCGAGTACAAATCAGACGGATGTGCTGAGTCGCTTTGCTGGTTGAAAGCCTTCTAATGAGTGCACCCCGTGGCCTTACCCCTGCAGTTGGTGATCCGACCATCAATATCACCACAACCAGATACGACAAAGGTGATCCTTAGTGATGGAAGTTGGGTTATGCATCAAGAAGAGTGTGTGCAGCGGGCACTCTGCTTATCAGACATGGTAAACTATACAAATTGAATAAGCTTCATCAGAAATAACTAGGGGCACTAATCCTATCCGATAGATACCTTCTCAAATTTCATTAGCCTAATCAATCGAAGCTATACAAGCTACCATCCAACCTACAGTCATCATTGGATAGGAAGCTAGTCACATTAGTTTGAGTTAGCTAACGGGAGTATACGTGCCACTTATCATCGGGAGTGTTATCATTTGGAAGAGGCAATAAAGTAGGTATTGTAGAATTATCCACGACAGCCGCCGCCGTAAATCAGGGCGGAGAGACGAGAGCTCGACGCTGCTGATGACATGGCTCAACAAGTCCCGTTAACAGCGAACGGTGACCCACTTAGGGAAAGGTCTCAGAGAGCCACGGTGGCAATTAAAGGCAACAATGATGCCCGAATTACCTTGCCTTCCCCTAAGGTATGTTTCAGAATATGACCCCAAGAGAGTACGCGAAAAAGTTGCGGTTAAGGAGAGGAAGCAACGAGATTTTTTTTTAGCTTCGGTCAGAATAATGTTAGACGTTTCAAACAAGAGATGATTGTCCTGTTGTTTTACCGGGATAAGCAACGAGATAATTTCATCGTGTGGATAAATAATAACTGCCTGCTCTACTTGCCGGGAAGTCATTCCATTGCAAACCTATGTGTACCCGCTTTGTAAAGGAGGTCTGGTCGTCTTCACCTGTGCAGTCCTGAGATGGGGAGGGTAGAAACCCCCATTTCCTACATCCCCGGTCTGTTTCAACCGCTGCGTACGATTCCTTCCTCTTGAATCATACTAGACGTGTAAATAAATAAGAATGAAGTGATACATGTCAATGGGAATAAAGTAATGCAAATAAGTAACGTTGAAGGTAAATCTCTATGTATGAGATAATAAGGATTATTATAGTACAGTAGCTAAATATAATCTTTCGAGTGAAAGCGTTAAACCGTGTTCAGAGCAATGTAAGCGAGTAGGCCTGCACCTAGTGGCCGCTAGATGGCGTGTTGCCGTCAAGTGGGCTCCCCTAATCCGAGGGAGGTTCTTGTGAATTTGACTTGTGCTTCGAGAGGATGTTTTGTCTCGCTCCGCCCATTGGATAATATTTCTCAAATAAAGGATAAGTCCATATCTTCAAGACAATTTCTGACTAGTATCATGTTAGGAAGCCGTTAAGATAGTTGTAGACTAACCTACTATGAGGATAGAGAATTAAGAAAGTTAGTTATAGAAACATAGAAACTCTGATGACTTAGCAACTGTGACAAGGAATGTTTTCCACTCCAAGATGGCCGCGCCCACTTAACCATAAAATAAGGTGAATGTCTTAGAATCTTGCAATTAAACGATTAATAGGTACAGTGTGGATTCTGTTGTTCTTATTATGATATCAGTCTCAGAAGATGATAAAGTTCAAGATTTAAAATAAATATAATGAAGTTGTATCAAAACGGTCGGGTATAAATAAAATGATAAGGTAAATCCCGACCACGCATCGTAACAGCCATTCTACCAGGACACAGGTGTAAATTCCTAAAATTCTTATTGAGTGTCCCGATGACCTGAAAAGGGCTACCTGTTAGGACAATTCCTAGTCTCTCTTCCCTACCAAGTAGGAGAGTTCCACCTGGCTCAACAGTTCCTACCATCCCTTGTCTCACGTCCCCTGGCACAGAAATTACTGCCGTCCCGCCTCGCGTCCCCTGCCACAACAGTTCCTACCGTCCCCTGTCTCGCGTCCCATGGCTCGCGTCCCATGACACAATAGTTCCTACCGTCCCCTATCCTCACCTTGCCCCCACGAGGATATAGTCCCCGTCCCTCTGCAGCAGCCTGAAGTGGTCCGTGTGGCTCTGGTTGCCGTGGAAACTCTGCATCGCATGCTCATCTGCGGACAAAAAAATACAATTAACATACAATCTAAATGATTGGGAAAACAATCGCATAAATACTATCACAAGCAACAGAATAAACAATCTAAAGGTAGCTATGTTTAGAAAATCTGCGCAATAATTTACAAAAAAAAAGGACACTACTTGGCCAACAGTGACACGATAAATGAGTTTTCTTGTACAGGAAAGGTGAATAGCGGCTAAGCCTGTGACGAGGGTGAAAACAAGTACATGTCGCACGAGATGAGGCCGCAGACCTTCTGGAGTACGAGGAGCATCAACTAAACGAAGTCATCAGCTGGCAACCACTGTGCTGTCCTGAGGTAGGCATGCCCCCTACAGCTACTCTCATAGATATTGTACCGCCATAGCATACAACCATCGAGGGGCTATGGAAGGTGCGCATTGACCGTGGCCTATAGCTATGGGTAGCACAAGCATCCTTCGCCTCTCATAACAGGGATGCAGTGATGTATCTGAGGCAGCTATGGCACCTGACGGCCGCTCCCACCAATTGGGAGAGAAAAGACCAATTGAGAGCCTCGGTGCGTCCTTAAAGGGGCGGTGGAGCCCAGTACCTTCCCATCAGCTGCTGAGGAGAAGGGGAGGACAAGGTGAGGGTACGACAGGGATGAGTGGGATTGGGACAGGAGGAGCAAAGGGTGGGAAGGAAGGGATGAGGGTGCGGAAAGAATGAGGTGGATTGAGACAGAAGGAGTGAAGGGTGGGACGTGATGAAGGTGCGGCAGGGATGAGGAGGATCGGGACAGGAGGAGTGAAGGATGGGAAGGATGGGATGAGGCAGGGATGAAGTGGATAGGGACAGTGAAGGAAAGGTGGGAAGGACGGGATAAGGGTGCGGCAATGATGAGGGGGATAGGGACAGAAAGCGCCAAGGAACAAAATAAGTGTTGCGACTCGACGGAAAAATTGGAAAGCAGAATAGTGTCAGTCTAAGCGCTCCTGTAGTCAGGGCCTTGCTTTTAAATGGTAAGATTGCAGCTGCTAGCAGCTTCCTTTTCAGGAACACATCAACGGTTCCTACAACGATCCAACGAACCCTACAAAGCTAGCAGTGTTGAGGCCTGTTCAGTATGTAGCTGTAATAAATGCTCTAGAAACACCTCCTAAACTCAACTTCCTCAATAAAGATTCCATAGGCACAGTCGGAGTTCAAAAAATTGTTGCGCGAACAACAATTGGTTCAACTGAACGTTTGCACGACTGTTGAACATATTCAACTTCGCTATTTCTGATGCAGACTGTGACTCTTATTGCTACGTAGATTTGCAGTGAAGCGAAGGTGAGTTCCCACGTGCACGCGCGTTCTAACGTGCATACGCGCGTTCCAACGTGCATACGCGCGTTCCAACGTGCATACGCGCGTTCCAACGTACATACGCGCGTTTCAACGAACATGCGCGCGTTTCAACGAACATACGCGCGTTCCAACGTGCACGCGCGTTCCAACGTGCACGCGCGTTCCAACGTGCACGCGCGTTCCAACGTGCACGCGCGTTCCAACGTGCACGCGCGTTCCAACGTGCACGCGCGTTCCAACGTGC
>SDVV010027016.1:0-12167 GCA_016164225.1 Gammarus roeselii | reverse complement strand
ACAAGCGCTTAGTTAGTAGCGTTATCGAGGGCCTTCGATAAAGTCCATCGTAAGCGCTTAGTTAGTAGCGGTATCGAGGGCCTTCGATAAAGTCCATCACAACCGCTTAGTTAGTAGCGTTATCGAGGGCCTTCGATAAAGTCCATCGTAAGCGCTTAGTTAGTAGCGGTATCGAGGGCCTTCGATAAAGTCCATCACAACCGCTTAGTTAGTAGCGTTATCGAGGGCCTTCGATAAAGTCCATCGTAAGCGCTTAGTTAGTAGCGGTATCGAGGGCCTTCGATAAAGTCCATCACAACCGCTTAGTTAGTAGCGTTATCGAGGGCCTTCGATAAAGTCCATCGTAAGCGCTTAGTTAGTAGCGGTATCGAGGGCCTTCGATAAAGTCCATCACAACCGCTTAGTTAGTAGCGTTATCGAGGGCCTTCGATAAAGTCCATCACAAGCGCTTAGTTAGTAGCGTTATCGAGGGCCTTCGATAGAGTACATCTCAAGCGCTTGGTTAGTAGCGTTATCGAGGGCCTTCGATAAAGTCCATCACAAGCGCTTAGTTGGTAGCGTTATCGAGGGCCTTCGATAAAGTATCTCGCCTCGGTATTCGAGGTGAGCTAAATAACGGAGCTCCCTCCCTTTGGGGAACTATCACAAGTGGCGTGCCTCAAGGATTCGTGATGGGTTCTGTTCTCTCCATAATGTTCATGAACGATCTCGGTAGAAACGTGCTTTCGAGCATTAGACAGTTTGCAGACGATACTAAGATGGGAAGAACAGTGCAAACTGAACTTGAGTTGTCAACAGATCCAATTAGACTTGAACAAAGTTGTTGATTGGTCAGAAAAGTGGTAAATGGTATTTGATGTCGACAAATGTAAAGTTATGCAGGTAGGTACTCATAACCTCAAGCCTGAATATACAATGTTTGGAAAGAACTGATTCCAGTCACCGAAGAGCAAGTTTTGGGTGTCATCAATGTAGTAACGACTTAAAAGCAGCAAGCAATGTAACGCTGCTGCCAAAAAAGGCAACAAAATGCTAGGTATGATATCCCGCTCTATCTAATACAAAAACAGACACAGTATTCTTAGGTAATACAATGTCTTTCTTAGACCGTATCTCGAGTATTCCGTTCAAGTCTGGTCTCTGTATCTGAGAAAAGACGTTATTCAATTAGAGCAGGTTCAACGTAGAGCTACAAAACTTAACTCTTCGCTGGGCAACAAATCGTACGTAGACAGCCTACGCGAACTCAACCTTCATTAGTTAGAGCAGCGCCGAGTCAGAGGTGACATAATCAGAGTGTGAAAGATAATGGAGGGTAATAAGGAAAACGTCAACCGAAAGCGCCTGTTACTTCTAGATGTGAACGGAGTGATTAAGAATAATGTATACTAAACCGTTGGTAGGCTTTTCTCACACTAATTGAACATTTCTTACTCGTGATTTCTTCACCTATAGAGTGGTCGAGGAATGGAACATACTTCCAGCGGAAGTTGAAAATTCCCACAAAATGGGAACGTTCGCCATAAAATAGCTCCCGGATGTAGCTTGCTCAACAGCATATTCGTAAAAATGGTGCCCGGCATTGGCACTAGCGCGGTAACAAAGGTGTCCGTCATTGGTACAAGCGCGGTAACAAAGGTGTCCGTCATTGGCTCTAGCGCGGTAACAAAGGTGTCCGTCATTGGCTCTAGCGCGGTAACAAAGGTGTCCGTCATTGGCACTAGCGCGGTAACAAAGGTGTCCGTCATTGGAACTAGCGCGGTAACAAAGGTGTCCGTCATTGGCTCTAGCGCGGTAACAAAGGTGTCCGTCATTGGCACTAGCACGGTAACAAAGGTGTCCGTCATTGGTACTAGCGCGGTAACAAAGGTGTCCGTCATTGGCACTAGCGCGGTAACAAAGGTGACCGTCATTGGCACTAGCACGGTAACAAAGGTGCCCGGCATTGGCACTAGCACGGTAACAAAGGTGTTCGTCATTGACACTAGCACTTTTACAAAGGTGTCCGTCATTGGCTCTAGCGCGGTAACAAAGGTGTCCGTCATTGGCTCTAGCGCGGTAACAAAGGTGTCCGTCATTGGCACTAGCGCGGTAACAAAGCTGTCCGTCATTGGCACTAGCACGGTAACAAAGGTGTCCGTCATTGGTACCTGCTCGTGGCAAAACGGCGTCCAACAATTGGTTGGGCGAGGATTGGTTGAACGAGGATTGAAACTGTGACAATCTGAAATCAACATCGCGGGTCAGTGACTTTCTCATGAGGTCCTGTTCTGAGTTGTTTCGAGTATTATCGTTAAACGGTATTTCCAGCTTCAACCATCCACTTTCTTGACCCTTTAATGAGAAAATTACACAGACACATGGTGCTTTCTTAGACGTTCTACTTCAGAACTAATCTCCTTACCAACAAAAGATAACCTAGCTTGGGCCAAAAGTTCTGTTGCTGTTTTCTTAACTTATAAATACTTGAGAACAATCGAGTCCTTCACCCGCCACAGTCGAGTCTTGCAGTCGCTTCAGTCGTATCTTTCACCCGCCACAGTCGAGTCCTGCAGTCGCTTCAGTCGTATCCTCCACTCGCCACAGTCGAGTCCTGCAGTCGCTTCAGTCGTATCCTCCACTCGCCACAGTCGAGTCCTGCAGTCGCTTCAGTCGTATCCTTCACTCGTCACAGTAGGGTTCTCCGCTCGCCAAAGTCGAGTCTAGCACTCACAATAGTCGAGTCCTCCACTCGCCAGAGTCGAGTTTCACTCACCACAGCCGAGTCCTCCACACAACACAGTCGAGTTCTTCACCTGACACAGTGTTATCCTTTACCAGCTACAGTCTAGTCTTTTGACCGTCTGAGTCGAGTCCTCTATAAGTCACAGTCGAGACCTGTACTCGCCGCAGTTGAGTCCTGTACACGCTACAGTCAATTTTTTTTTCACCCGTCACAGTCAAGCTATCAACTTGCCACAATCGCATGCAACCACCACAGTCGAGTCTTGCGCCCGTCACAACTGAGTCTTGCACTAACCACAGTCGAGTCCTCTACTTGCTACAGAAGGGTCCTGCACTCGTTCAAATCAATTTCACCACCAACCACAGTCGAGTCCTTTACCCGCCACAGTCGGGTCTTGCACCCGCCACAACTGGGCCTTGCACTAACCTCAGTCGAGTCATGTACTCGCCCCAGTCGAGTCCTTCACCCGCCCAGTCAAGTCTTTTACCCGTCACAGTCGAGTCCTTTACCTGCCACAATCAACTTCTTCACCCGTCACAGTCGAGTCCTTCACTCACCACAGTCGAGTCCTTCACTCGCTACAGTCGAGTTCTTCACTCGCTACGGTCGAGTCCTTCACTCGCTACAGTCGAGTCCTTCACTCGCTACAGTCGAGTCCTTCACTTGCTACAGTCGAGTCCTTCACTCGCCACAGTCGAGTCCTTCACTTGCTACAGTCGAGTCCTTCACTCGCTACAGTCGAGTCCTTCACTCGCTTCAGTCGAGTCCTTCACTCGCTACAGTCGAGTCCTTCACTCGCCACAGTCGAGTCCTTCACTCGCCACAGTCGAGTCCTTCACTCGCCACAGTCGAGTCCTTCACACGTCACAGTCGAGTCCTGTACTCGACAATAGCACCGTCCTCCTGCAAGAGCACCGTCTCTCCTCCTGCTCCTTGGGTGGGCTTTAGAAGGTCTCCGATGGATACACGACTCGTAGGTCGTCCGTCCCCGAAGTCATTCCACGAGTGGGGCGTTTTTCGGCGTCGTCACGTGCTCCGTCGACCGACTTGTTTCACCTATTTTTTTGCGGTTTGTCGAACTTTTGTAACCGGTACAAAAAAATGCCGTACGATTTGGTTGGAATCGAGCTCAGCGGCTGCGTAAGTTGAACAAGGAAGAAGATATGAGGAGCAATGCGTGTTTTGTCTGTCTTTTTTTGTATGGATACTGAAGAAGATGCGTTCACATTGAGACAGATTCCTTTGAGACAGTACTTTGTTCAAGTGTTTTGCTGTGGCGTGCAATAGAGGCTTAGAGTATATCTCTCCTGCCTGTTAATAGTGTATTCACTCGAAGTATAGTGCCTAGTAATAGTGTATTCACTCGAAGTATAGTGCCTAGTAATAGTGTATTCACTCGAAGTATAGTGCCTAGTAATAGTGTATTCACTTGAAGTATAGTGCCTGGTAATAGTGTATTCACTCGAAGTATAGTGCCTAGTAATAGTGTATTCACTCGAAGTATAGTGCCTAGTTATAGTGTATCCACTTGAAGTATAGTGCCTAGTAATAGTGTATTCACTCGAAGTATAGTGCCTAGTAATAGTGTATACACTCGAAGTATAGTGCCTTGTAATAGTGTATTCACTCGAAGCATAGTGCCTAGTAATAGTGTATACACTCGAAGTATAGTGCCTTGTAATAGTGTATTCACTCGAAGCATAGTGCCTAGTAATAGTGTATTTACTTGAAGTATAGTGCCTAGTTCTCGTGTATTCACTCGAAGTACAGTGCCTAGTAAGAGTGTATTCACTCGAAGTATAGTGCCTAGCAATAGTGTATTCACTTGAAGTATAGTGCCTAGTAATAGTGTATTCACTCGAAGTATAGTGCCTAGTAATAGTGTATTCACTTCATGTATAGTGCCTAGTAATAGTGTATACACTCGAAGTATAGTGCCTTGTAATAGTGTATTCACTCGAAGCATAGCGCTTAGTATTAGTGTATTCACTCGAAGTATACTGCCTAGTAATAGTGTATTCACTCAAAGTATAGTGCCTAGTAATAGTGTATTCACTTGAAGTATAGTGCCTAGTAATAGTGTATACACTCGAAGTATAGTGCCTTGTAATAGTGTATTCACTTGAAGTATAGTGCCTAGTAATAGTGTATTCACTCGAAGTATAGTGCCTAGTAATAGTGTATTCACTTGAAGTATTGTGCCTAGTAATAGTGTATTCACTCGAAGTATAGTGCCTAGTAATAGTGTATTCACTCGAAGTATAGTGCCTAGTAATAGTGTATTCACTCGAAGTATAGTGCCTAGTAATAGTGTATTCACTCGAAGTATAGTGCCTAGTAATAGTGTATTCACTTGAAGTATAGTGCCTAGTAATAGTGTATACACTCGAAGTATAGTGCCTTGTAATAGTGTATTCACTTGAAGTATAGTGCCTAGTAATAGTGTATTCACTCGAAGTATAGTGCCTAGTAATAGTGTATTCACTTGAAGTATTGTGCCTAGTAATAGTGTATTCACTCGACGTATAGTGCCTAGTAATAGTGTATTCACTCGAAGTATAGTGCCTAGTAATAGTGTATTCACTCGAAGTATAGTGCCTAGTAATAGTGTATTCACTCGAAGTATAGTGCCTAGTAATAGTGTATTCACTCGAAGTATAGTGCCTAGTAATAGTGTATTCACTCGAAGTATAGTGCCTAGTAATAGTGTATTCACTCGAAGTATAGTGCCTAGTAATAGTGTATTCACTCGAAGTATAGTGCCTAGTAATAGTGTATTCGCTCGAAGTATAGTGCCTAGTAATAGTGTATTCACTTGAAGTATAGTGCCTAGTAATAGTGTATACACTCGAAGCATAGTGCCTTGTAATGGTGTATACACTCGAAGCATAGTGCCTAGTGATAGTGTATTCACGCGAAGTATAGTGCCTAGTAATAGTGTATTCACTCGAAGTATAGTGCCTAGTAATAGTGTATTCACTCGAAGCATAGTGCCTAGTAATAGTGTATTCACTCGAAGTATAGTGCCTAGTAATAGTGTATTCACTCGAAGTATAGTGCCTAGTAATAGTGTATTCACTCGAAGTATAGTGCCTAGTAATAGTGTATTCACTCGAAGCATAGTGCCTAGTAATAGTGTATTCACACGAAGCATAGTGCCTAGTAATAGTGTATACACTCGAAGCATAGTGCCTAGTAATAGTGTATTCACTCGAAGCATAGTGCCTAGTAATAGTGTATACACTCGAAGTATAGTGCCTAGTAATAGTGTATTCACTCGAAGCATAGTGCCTAGTAATAGTGTATTCACTCGAAGTATAGTGCCTAGTAATAGTGTATTCACTCGAAGTATAGTGCCTAGTAATAGTGTATTCACTCGAAGTATAGTGCCTAGTAATAGTGTATTCACTCGAAGTATAGTGCCTAGTAATAGTGTATTCACTCGAAGTATAGTGCCTAGTAATAGTGTATTCACTCGAAGCATAGTGCCTACACTAGCATGTCCATAGTATGGTGTCAGCGAGCAGCCTGTCTTGGTGTCATCAGTAATGTCGAAGTTGAGGCTATGTTTGACTTGAGTATGTGTCAGGAGCTGTCTGATGTGATGAGACTCAGGTTACATACTTCGAAAGGTTGATGACCTACCCAGCGACCTTCAATAAGACGTAACTAAGACTCGATGACACTAGGGAATTTGAGTTGGACATTGTTACGTTTAACAAGGTAGAAGAGCTCATCATTTAACATGTGCTTCGAAGTAAAGGTTCACAAATGTTTAGGTTGCAAATATCTTCATCCGAGGTATGAAATAGGTCATATGTTATAACAAATGTTTGAAAACATTTATCCTCCCCACTGAAATGTGGATTTTTCCGTTTTAGACATTTCAATTGTTTCCCTTTATTCACCGATTCCTTATGAAAGACGTGTTCAGCAAATTTCCAAACGTCGATTTACGACTTTAAAGGAAGTGAAATTAACCCGAGATAAATGGCCATTTTGATCGGCTAGCCAGGGAATCAAATTGGTATAATGTTCGCTATAATTGTATTAGTGGTTTTTACTCCCGGCGGGCGTAGTTACGACTGCCAATGGATGCAAATGGACCTGTTTCACCGCTGACCGCAAGATGGCAACACCATGTAAACAACGAGTCTGTTACCGTAGCCCAAGGAGGTTGTATAGGTGGAGGCAGCACAGCCAGTTTTATGAACGCTAGCGAGTGACGCCATGCTGGTTTCATCTTTTTATAACAACACATTGTTACATTAGAGTCCATTGAAGAGCATCAGCTCGCTAAAAAATTGCCGTCTCTAGGTGTTGTTTAGTTGCTGTACATTCGAAGTATTGTTTTTTGCAGCATCTAAGTATCTTGCTTGGAGGCATTCAGAAGCAATGCATTTTATCAGAATGCACAAGTGATTTTCCTAAGGATTACAACTTGAATTAAGCCATTTGGTCGCATGTGATTGTTAATTAAAGTTTCATGCAGGGCCAAGTCGTGTGCACCCGGTTCGTTACACGCAAAGACGATGGGCATCTGTGCAATTGTGATAGAAGTATTTATTAGAGGTCCATGCAGCTACAGTATACTCTGCAATGTCTTACGAAAATTGTGCTATGAAAACACACTAAGGCCCTTTGGGATAATTACCTTTATCTAATACTAATTCAGGCAATTCAGGCCTACGTGTGCTATTAACATATAATGGAGTAGACGTTCATCAGTGTTAACACTGAAACCGCCCAAGAATCGTCTATGTTAACTACTTGATCTCGATTTCTAAGAGATGAGGTGATGGGTTTTCATGAAAACGCAAAAATATTAATTTAGTAGTCTATTATAAGTAATATTCAATACGATGCGAATGTTTCATACGCGATGCCTTTTCAACGAATTTTGCAATTCCACGGGTTACATGTGGTTACTTGGTCGATGCGCCCAGTCAAAGCATTGTTCTTTCTGCAAATTGATGATTTCAACGATACAGAAACACAACATCATTTTTTTTTAATTCTATAATGTCCCTACCAAAGAAAAAGGACTACGGTGTTCTAAGTTCGCCACTCAGAGCAGCCGAAGGTACTGCAAAATGGAGTCATTGTAGTGATAAGTCTTCCCACTTCACTCATTGCAATGCGTTGCCGCGCGCTGGGTTGCCCCTCCAACTGTCTTTCAGCCAGCAGACAGCCAGTCCAGCCATGCGTCAGTCTGGAGCGGCTGTGCCGCCTCCTTCTATCCAACCTCCTTGCCGTAGCCAGCCTAGACTAGCTGTGACCTACTCCATTGTTTCGATTACCGTGCAGAAGACGTCAAGAAGACACCGTATTCGTAATACGACTACCTAATTTATCATTTTCAAAACTCGTGTCCGTGACGACAAGCCCAATCACGAGGCTGTGTGTAAACTCCTGTTCGTGACGACAAGCCCATTCATGAGGTTGTGTTAGAACTCGTGTCCGTGACAACAAACCCAATCACGAGGTTGTGTTCAAACTCATGTTCGCGACGACAAGCCCACTCACAAGGCTGTGTTCAAACTCATGTTTGCAACGACAAACCCGCTCACAAGGCTGTGTTCAAACTCATGTTCACGACGACAAACCCACTCAAAAGACTGTGTTCAAACTCATGTTCGCGACGACAAGCCTACTTGCAAGGCTGCGTTCAAACTCATGTTCGCGACGACAAGCCCACTCACAAGGCTGTGTTCAAACTCATGTTCACGACGACAAGCCCACTCACAAGGCTGTGTTCAAACTCATGTTCACGACGACAAGCCCACTCACAAGGCTGTGTTCAAACTCTTGTTCACGACGACAAACCCACTCAAAAGACTGTGTTCAAACTCATGTTCGCGACGACAAGCCTACTTGCAAGGCTGCGTTCAAACTCATGTTCGCGACGACAAGCCCACTCACAAGGCTGTGTTCAAACTCATGTTCACGACGACAAGCCCACTCACAAGGCTGTGTTCAAACTCATGTTCACGACGACAAGCCCACTCACAAGGCTGTGTTCAAACTCTTGTTCACGACGACAAACCCACTCAAAAGACTGTGTTCAAACTCATGTTCGCGACGACAAGCCTACTTGCAAGGCTGCGTTCAAACTCATGTTCGCGACGACAAGCCCACTCACAAGGCTGTGTTCAAACTCATGTTCGAGACGACAAGCCCAATCACAAGGCTGCCAGTATCGAACCTGCGACCTCTGCACTCTTGAGGACCCTTTTGCTCCTCTGCTGCTGGGTGACGTTAGGACATGTGACATTCTGTTATTTATTATCAGTTCTACATGGATTTTCAACACATGAATGGCGTGTTTTTGATGCCCTGCACGAGTGGAGAATGTCCTAGCAGCTATGGGTCAGGTGGCAGCTACGCTGCAACCAGCTTTTTAAAGCGAAGTCCCTCCAAGTATCCAAGTAAGTATACATCAAAAGAAGAAAGAATACTAATACTCATCAATGCATATGAAGCAACATTTCAATTTAGGTCTCACCAGTCAATGTTTTATTAAAAAGCGGGTAACAATCAATAATGTTTTTAATGAATATAGGCATCGTACTGTAGGCAGAGTCGCGCGCACCTCGCATGGCTTGGGATTAGAGTAGACGGGTGACTTGTGATGTAACGACAAGAATATTTTTGTAACGTTCAAATTTCTAACTACAATTCAAGCAGTGGTTTTCAAATAGACTGCAAAACAACAGGTACAATTCTACTACATAGCAAATTGCTGATATTGTTCGTAAAATTTTTGAAATGGTAAAACTCCCATATTTATTGAGAATTTTATTTATTTTCCGTTAATTCGCCATTTTTTAAACAGAGCATAGACGTTTTTAAATCTGCATGTGCACAACTTGGAATGTGCTAAATGAACTGAATATTTTCTTCATTTGCGTGCGCCCAACTCAACATGTGCTAAGCTCTTCATTTACTCAACTTTGCATTTACTAAACTCATAATTTACACAATAACACAAGTTGAGTTAATGCTAATCTTTCATTACCTCATCTCTGCATGTATTAAAAACGACATGTATTCAATTCTGGGTGTACTCAACTCTAAATGAACAAAACTCTTCATTTACTCCAGTCTGCGTATACACAACTCTGCATGTACTCAACGATGCATGTGCTAAACTCTGCCTGTGATAAACTCTGCAGGTACTAAACGCTTCATTTACTCAAATCTGCACATCCTAAACTCTCCATATACTCAACTCCGTATGAATTCAACTCAGCATGTTCTCAACTCTTCGTTTACTCAATTCTGCATGTACCAAACTACGCAAATGCTAAACTCTGCATGTGCTAAACTCTGCATGTACTAAACTCTACAAGTATTAAACTCTGCACGTGTTCAACTCCGCATATGATAAACAAGTTCGCATGTGGGGTAAACTCTGCATGTGCTAAACATCTTAAGCTTTTCAACTCTGCAG
Source organism: Gammarus roeselii (assembly GCA_016164225.1). Lineage (NCBI taxonomy): Eukaryota > Metazoa > Arthropoda > Malacostraca > Amphipoda > Gammaridae > Gammarus > Gammarus roeselii. The sequence continues at coordinate 1,989 of SDVV010027016.1, read as the reverse complement.
ATGGTAAACGCTGCCTGTATTCAATTCTACACGTGCTTATTTCTGCATGAACTCCATTCTGTATGTACGTCTTCATGTTTAAATAGACGAGCAATACCTCGAGGCGAGCACGTTCGAAGCGAGCACGCTCGAGGCGAGCCCGCTCGAGGCGAGCTCGCTCGAGCGCCGATCGAGTGTTCGAAGCTTTGATTGACGGCAACCAAGTTTCTTCGGTGTGGGCCCTCGTCAAGAAGGAATGACTTTCTTGCTCTTTCGTCACTTCTTAGAAGTCAGGCCTTCTGTCTCAGCCTTGTGAGTGGGCTTTTTGTGTCGGGCGCTTTTTTGGGGCTCGTGCTCTTTTGGATTGCGTGCTGTTTAGGGTCGCATGCTGGTTTAGGTCATGTGCTGTTCCGGTTAGTGTGCTGTTTTGGGTGGCGTGCTGTTATGGGTTACATGTGCATGGGTCGCGTGCTGTTTTAGGTAGTGTGGAGTTTTGGGCCATGTGATCTTACGGGTTGCAAGCTTTTTGTGATCGTGCATTGTTTCAAGTAACGTGTCGGTTTTTGTCCATGTCCGTGCATGTGCGTTTTTGGGACACGCGTTATTTGTTTTTAAGAGTGAGTTGCTTCTGGTTATATTTTTTTCACGTAGTTAGTACCATTAAGAGCGGAACTGCTTTATAAAGAAATCATAACAAAGTGTCGATCCTTCGGACTAGGTTCACATAGTACACTTGCGTACCTAAATATCTCTGAGCCGTAATAACCGTTGCTCTAAATACATGAGTGATGTACTCTCTTCGCAGATTTCTCAACCTTTAAAAGTCAACACAGTGTTCCTCATATTGACACCTGGCATGATCCTTCGGCAGCACCATTGCTCTTCTCTCAATGGCGAGACACAGAAGAGCTTTTTGTCACGGCCGGCCCTGTCTGTCTGTAGGCGCCTCTTATGGGTCCAGGCTGTTCAGTGCCCCTACCCTCGCCTCCAAACCCTAATGGGGTGTTAGGAGCCTAGGCCTACACGCCGGCAACGGACGCACACAAAAGGATGAGCAAAAGATCAATATTGCTCATGGACAATGATCCGTGATTTATTACTGCGAGTAGTCGGGGATCTTGTCCCACACATGGGTACAGTAGACCACTGACGCATCAGAGGTGTCCTTTCGTCCCTCTTTCAGCAAGAGGAACGAATAAGATTATTTACTGCTGTCTTACATAACATATTTACATATAAATGGTTGGTTTAGAATGATCGAAGAAAGGTTACGAAAGTGTTTACATTTGTTTGGGAGAGTTTTCAAGTATTTGAATATTGGCCCTCCAGAGCGACTGGGTGCGGTGGTGGGTCACACATAAATAAGGACGGTTTGCGGTGGTGGGTCGCACGTAAAGAAGGACGGTTAGCGGTGGTGGGTCACACGTAAAGAAAGACGGTTTGCGGTGGTTGATCACACGTAAAGAAGGACGGTATGCGGTGGTGGGTCACACGTAAAGAAGGACGGTTTGCGGTGGTGGGTCACACGTAAAGAAAGACGGTTAGCGGTGGTGGGTCACACGTAAAGAATGACGGTTTGCGGTGGTGGGTCACATGTAAAGAAGGACGGTTTGCGGTGGTGGGTCACACGTAAAGAAGGACGGTTAGCGGTGGTGGGTCACACGTAAAGAATGAAGGTTTGCGGTGGTGGGTCACATGTAATGAAGGACGGTTTGCGGTGGTGGGTCACACGTAAAGAAGGACGGTTTGCGGTGGTGGGTCACACGTATAGAAGGACGGTTTGCGGGGGTGGGTCACACGTAAAGAAGGACGGTTTGCGATACGTAAAGAAGGACGGTATGTGAGGTGGGTCACACGTAAAGAAGGACGTGGTTCGGTGACGGGTCGCACGTAAAGGAGTGCAAATGGGCTTCGCTTGACAGTAAACAGTTATGAACAATATGTAGAACTCTTTTAACTTCCAATGTGCTTATGTATAGATACACATTGTGTATATACGTATACATATAT
>SDVV010027015.1:0-12167 GCA_016164225.1 Gammarus roeselii | reverse complement strand
AGTGAAAAGAAACCCATGAACCTATGTAAATGAACCTATGTAAATAAATATATACATGTAATATACTCTTTATAAACAATGTAAATGTTATCACCCAAATATTCGTAGCCTATATTCAACATCAAGCATCTCACTGCTAAAAACTCTATCAAACATCCTCTGAAAAGGTGTCAAATAAAGCATAACTAACTAAGCACTCCTAATCCGTACGCAAGCACCCGTAAATAAAAGCAAAAAAGACATCGTCAGGCAACTGAATTCCCCAAGATGTTCTTATCTCGAGATAAGATCATTGTGTGTCCGCGCGTCAAGAGATAAAATCGCTCATTAGCATTTGCGGTTTGGATACAGCCTGAGTCCAGTCGAACCCTCCCCTCTTCCCCACCCCGTCACGGCCACTCTCTATGTAACGTAAGCAACTCACTTGACCAGAATAGAAGAAAATAAACATATAACTACAATGTCCTAGAAATACAGCGAGGAAGTCAAACATACTAGAAATAATATACATCCTAACAAATACATCGACCGAGTCATAAAAAACATGCGTTCCTGTTATCTCTACGTATCAACAGTAACTAACTTGATCAAATTTGTCTTAACACAAAACTACAATGACCGAGATATATAGCGACTGAGTCACTAACAAACAACATACTTCATAACCAGTACGTTCGATAAAAGGATCAAATATCTAGTCATCCTACATCTAATTTCCTCCACAAATAACAAATATCCTAATTATTATCTATCGAATACCTTCACTAAAAAGCGTACATCCAGTCTTAACATAAAACTACAGTGTCAGAGAAGTACAGCGTCTGAGTCACTAACAAATAACAAACATCCTAACCAATACATTCGATAAAAGGATCAAATATCTTGTCATCCTACATCTAATTTCCTTCACAAATCATACATAGAGTCACTAATTATAACCAGAATCTAATTCCTTCACAAAAGCATACATCCTAAATCCTGCATACATCCTAAATCCTTCACAAATAACAAACATCCACTCCTAATATATAACTATAGTGTCAGAGAAGTAAAACGTCTGAGTCACTAACAAATAACAAACATCCTAACCAATACATTCGATAAAAGGTTCAAATATCTAGCCGTCCTATATCTAATTCCTTCACTAAAAAGCATACATCCTAATTCCTTCACTAAAAAAGCATACATCCTAAATCCATCACTAAACGCATACATCCAGTCTTAATATACCTCCACTAACAAATAACATACATCCTAACCAATACATTCGATAAAAGATTCAAATATCTATCCATCCTATATCTAATTCCTTCATAAATAACATATATCCTAATTATTATTTATCTAATACCTTCACTAAAAGCATACATCCAGTCTTAATATATAACTACAGTGTCAGAATAGTACAACGTCTGAGTCCCTAACAAATAACAAACATCCTAAGCAATACATTCGATAAAAGGTTCAATATCTAGCCATCCTACATCTAATACCTTCACTTAAAGCATACATCCAGTCTTAATATATAACTACAGTGTCAGAAAAGTACAACGTCTGAGTCACTAACAAATAACAAACATCCTAAGCAATACATTCGATAAAAGGTTCAATATCTAGCCATCCTACATCTAATTCCTTCACTAAAAAGCATACATCCAGTCTTGATATATAACTACAGTGTCAGAGAAGTACAACGCCTGAGTCACTAACAAATAACAAACATCCTAATCAATACATTCGATAAAAGGTGCAAATAACATATATCCTAATTATTATTTTATCTAATACCTTCACTAAAAGCATACATCCTAAATCATTCACAAATAATATACATAGTCACAAATTATCCATTGCCGTTCTCGTACCCCTCTTTTCGCACCCCTGTTCTCGCACCCCTGTTCTCGCACCCCTGTTCTTGCATCCCTGTTGTTGCACCCCTGTTCTTGCATCCCTGTTCTTGCACCCCTGTTCTTGCATCCCTTTACACTACTAATAGGAAACAACTCGTTCACGATGGAGAACTTTTACATGTACAAATGGGTTAAGATGGTGGCCGGTACAGTTGTGACAAGATCGCTGAAGGATTTTGTGTTGACTTCGAAGATAGTGGGGAGGAGAGACTATTGGATGTGAGGGTGTTGAGAGGAGAGTATTTTTGTTCGTCTGATTATCTCCTGGTGAAAAAAATGATTCAGAGTGGAATGGGATTAGAGGGAAGAAAGTGTGTGGAATTACAAAGAAACGTAGTGAATTTTTGGTACCTCACCGTAACAAGTACATGAATGGAGTTACAACATGGATTGAAGGAAGAGTACGACAATATGAGAGATGAGCTGGTATATGCTGGAACGTAGTTTGAGATGATTGATTTTCCGGCGATGAGTTGTGAGAAAAGTGTGTGGTGTGTTTTGTGTTGGCGGATGTAGGAGGAAGGGTTGCGGGTGGCGGAACGTGGTTGTCAAATGGCGGTAGCGCAGGAGAGAAGAGCTGTCGAGAAGTGACTGCCGGGGTGGTCGGCGCTGGCATATGATTACTATCGCGAGAAGCGAACGAATGCGAGGCTTTGGAGAGAAAAATTAAGTGGAACGCAGGTGCATGGCAGGGCAGTTGTGTGACAATTTTGTGTAGAACAAGAAGATGTTATGGAAATGGTTAAGAGAGTGAGGAAACAAGAGTCCGGGGAGAGGAGGTGGTGAAAGATGTAAACGACTAGATACTAACTGATAGCGCATTAAGAAATAGGTGGTTTAATTGTGTATTTTGAAGAGTTTTTGAATGTTTACTATGACAGAGAGGCTGACATGATTGCTGTAGGTAGAGTACGAAGGTGAGGCTGGAAGCAAAAAATTTGGCCGGCACTATGAAAGGAAGAAGTGCGGGAAGCAGAGTAGTTAATGAAAGGGAGGCAAAGTGCTGGGCTTGAACAGCTTTCTGGTTTGATGTTTGAAGGAAGGCTGAGAAACGGTGATCGAACTGTTGGTTAGGTGGTTAGATGTGTGGTTTGTTTCTATTGTAGTGCCGATAACGTTTCGCTGAGCAGCTATTGTGTCACTTTATAAGATTCATCAAGATATATGTGAATAGAGCAAATCCAGAGGCAGGTTGTGGGTGGAGGGTAAGTCGTACGGAAGAGTTTTGAATGAGAGGATTAGAGATAGTACAAAGTAAGCCATCGACGATGGGCAGTGATGCTTTTTAAGTGGTACAGATATTTACAGCTGCACAGGTGTGTGAGAAATAACAAGCAAAGTGAAAGTATGTGTCCAAGATCATTATTGATCTGGAAAAGGCCAATGACAGACTCGACTAAGAGATGCCTTGGAAGTGTTTACTTGTGTACATAGTTTGTGCGATTAATTAGGAGCCGTCCATAGTTTATACTTTGACAGCAGATAACACATCGCAACCGATAACACAGGGTCAGTATTGATACACACTTGCAACTTCCCTCGGGAGGTCCAGCATGTTTCAACAATTGCCAACGGCCCTGAATGCTTCCGACATTGTCATCAGGAGGCAATGTAGGCCTCAGTTACGTTCTTCAAGAGGCCCTGAGTGCCTCTGCAACGTTTTTAGTGACACCATGATTATTTCTGCTCCGTCCGTCAGAAGGTCCTGCGAATCACAGCAACAGTCTTCCGGGTTGCCCTGTGTGCCATAGAAACGGATTTCAGAATACTAGCTTGACAAAGAAACTGCCTTCAGAGGGTTTTGCGTACCACAGCAATCGGTTTCAGGAGGCCCTCCATTCTATTGCAACTGTATTCAGAAATCTTTCGTTCCACAACAACTATCTACCAGAGGGCTTGAGGGCCAGTAGAACCGCCAGCATGAGCCACTGTGTAACGCAGCAAACACCTACATAGGGTCCTGCGGGACGCAAAAACTGCATTCACGAACTGTCAGCGTGCAACAGCGTCTCTTTCCAGATAAAATTCTGACAGTTCCAGCAATTATCTTCAGAAGGTCCTGATTCCCACAGCAACAGCCTCCATTGGTCCTGCTTGTCACAACAACGGCATTCAGAGTTTCCTGCGAGTCGCTGCAACTGCTTTTAGGAACTGGTCCAACTGCTTCAGTAACTGTCTTCAGGAGAACATACATGACCCAGCAGCTGCCTCCTGAAGGTTCAGAGCAACTGCCTTCAACAGGCTTTTCATGCCACAGCAACTGCCAGCACGAGGCTCTGCGTGACTCAGCAAAATGTTATGAGCAATTAAATTTTGTCAGTTATTACTAAGGAAGGTATTTCAGATATTACGTATGGTAAAAATAGCTTTTTCCAGAAGGCGGTAAATTCTGTTGGATATAAACAATTGCATTTACTAATACAAGTACTGAAAAATAATGTTTCGTACATTTAAGGTTTGCAAATTGATATGAATATTTTGCGGTGTCAACTGAGATGAATGGGAGCTGAAAAGCATTGTCATTAACCAGTAATATAGTGCAAGTTATATGAAATTACATATAAGTGTATGAAGTGATATGCATGTCCGCTGTAATAAAATTGTTCCTTAGTTTGGTTGGGGGAAAAACTTGCAGCTGTTATCATAGTTAGCAGATACAGAAGTGGCAGCTCTGACGATCGCAATGAATCATTTATGAGCCTATCATAGCAAGATATCTGAATTCCTCTTCATTTGGAGAAGCGACTGCGAAAATGTGAAACGAAATATACATTAGTTTACTGTGGTTACCCTAAGAAATGATCAAAATTGGCTGAAGCAGTCCATTTATACAAAACCATCAACAAGTTACAATCATGACATAAGTTATGATTTATAAATCTAAACGTGAAGTTGACTCATGATTTTTTATTCATTCAGACCCTTAACATGGAGCGGAATCCCGCATTCATCTATATTATTAAGCGCAAAAGTACAGATCCAGTGGGATTTCAGTAAGGTTGTTAGTGGTGAGTGGAATCCATCGTCGCAGTTGCACTTTCTAATCAATTTTTTGTTGTAAAACATTCATATCCAGACAGTTAATCAATAAGTTATGTTACTAGTCAGATAGTCATTTCAAAGACTCTTACCAACTATGCTGTGGGTGAGATTGTCGCAGACCTGTCGAACCAGTGATGCCAAGAACGGCCCCCTGGGATGGCAGATGATTTTGATGTACGTCTTCGGGGTAAATACAGCAAGCTTCATACATTCGATTAACCTGCTTCATATGTTTGATTTCTTACCGTACCTTTTACTTTGTAGCTAGCCATTATGTTTAAACATTCAGCTGTATTATATACACGAAAATTTATATGTTTACAAATTTTCATACTCGTAAAATTCTAGCTTGTAGAATTGCGGGAGGCTTCGGTCTCCTTTATTAAAGCATTCGGCGCATTCATGTGCCACAATTGGCATGCTAAGAAACGTTGCTGCTGCATTACGTACGGCATGTGGTTATAGACCATGTTAGAGCAAATAGATGGATTTCCCATGTGTGCTTCCTTCTGAAGGCAATGATATTTGTATGAGTAGAAAGTTCGTGAAGATTTCCCTTGTTGTGGGGGGAGGGCGGGGTAAGACTACCTGTCACCGCACCCATTGCGTGGCCCAATGGGTTGGGGAGTAGGTCTGCGGATCTCCTACGCTGAATTTCCCCCCACAGAAAGACGGCCTTACACCACTGCCAGACCAATTTATTGGGTCGCTGAATGTACGTGGTTGCAGTAAGAATGAAGCAAAGCAGATAGAGATTGGTACTATATTCGTGATGAGGACAATTGATGTGTTGGCGACGAGTGAAACAAAGTTGAAAAATAAGGAATGTAGTTTGTTCGGCGTGGCAAAGGAAATCAAAAAAGGCGTAGTGTTACAATTGAGTGATTGGTAGGCTACGAGCGTTACGGAGTGGAACAGTTGTCCTCTAGTTTGATGTGGGTGGAGAAGAATAAGAAATGTATGGTAAAAAGGACGTTCATGTAGCAAAAAGAGTAAAAAGGATGATGTGAACTTTTGGATCAGTCTGAGTGAGTATAACGGGACTTTTGAAAGCTAATACACATCGTAGCGATGCTAGGGTACAACTGCGAGAGTTGGAAAGGAAGTGGTGGGAAATGTGTTAGTGAGATATGAAGTTCTAGGTCGATAGGACAGTGGAGAAAACTTGGTGTGGATGTGCGTAGAGCAAAAGTTTGTACTATGAAACAACTTGTTCAAGAAGAAAGACGTTCACAGGTACACATGGGTCAAGATGGTCCACGGTACTGTTGTGAAAAGAGCGCTGATGGATTTTGTGTTGACCCCGGAGCGAGTGGGGAGAAGAGACTATTAGATATGAGGATTTTCAAATGAGAGTCTCTTTGAATGTCTGAATATCTACTAGTGAAGAAAGGATTTAGATTGAAACACGATTGGAGAGGAAGCAAGTGAGTGGGAGGCCAATGAAAAGGGAAGAATTTTAGTGAAATTACTGTAACAAGTACATGAATGGTGTTCCATGGATGAAAGGTAGTGTATGCGCAGATATTCTGGAAGGTAGTTGGAGATGATTGAAGTTCTGGTGATAAGTTGTGCGAAAAGTGTGTCGTTTGTGTTGAGGGGGCTGATGTAGGAGGAAAAGTTGCGAGTGGTGGAAAGTGAAAGTCAAAATGGAGGTAGCGCAGAATAGAAAAGCTGTCTAGGAGTGGTTTCCGGTGTGGTTGGGGCTGACATATGATAATTCTCGCGAGAAGAGAACGAATGTGAGGCTTTTGCTGAGAAGAGCAAAATGGAACGCAGATGCAAGGCAGGACGGTTGTGAGACAATTTTGTGGAGAACGAGGAGGTGATATAGAAATGGTTAGGAGGGTGAGGAAACCAGAGTCTGGGGAAGTGGAGGTGGTGGAAGATGTGAACAACAAGAAGCTAACGAATAGCGCTGCAGTACGGAGTGGCTGGTCTAAACATGTATTCTGAATGGTGTACGGATGCTAGATTGGAGAGCAAAAAAAAGTGGCCGGCACTTGGAAGAAAGAAGTGCATGCGGCAGTAGAGTTATTGAGAGTGAGGCAAAGTGCTGGGCTTAGACCGCTTTAGGTTGAATTCTTGACTAAAATAATAGAAACAGTAATCAAACTGTTGCTCAGGTGGATGAATGTGTGGTTTGTTTTGATCGTAGTGCCGATAACGTGGCGCTGTGCATCTATTGTGTCACTGTATATGATTCAACGAGATAAATATGAATAAAACAACTCAAGAGGCATGGGTATGTTGTGTGGGGAGGGAAAGTCGTACGGATGAGTTTTGAATAGTACGAACTAAGCAAATGACGATGAGCAGTGATGTCTTATAAATGGTACAGATATTTACAGTTGCCCAGGTGTGTGAGGAGTACCAAGCAAAGTGAATTTATGTGTCCGAGATCTTTATTGTAACTGGAAAAAAAACAATGATAGACTCAACTGGAAGGTGTCCTGAATTGTTTTCCTATTGTACATAGTAAAGGAAATTAGTTAAGGGTGGTCCATAGTTTTTACTTTGGCAGCAGACTACACATCGCTACAAATAACAAATGGTCATTAACGATACACGCTTGCAACTTCCCTCGGGAGGTCCATAATGTTTTAGCAAAAACACCAGCCCTGCATGCTTCCGACACTGTCATCAGGAGGGCATGTAGACCTCATCCATGTCCTTCAAGAAGCCCTGGGTGCCTCTGCAACTTCTATAGTGACACCATACTTATTTCTGCCACGTCCGTCAGGTGGTCTTGCGAACCGCAGCGACGGCCTCAAGGGTGACCTGCGTGCCACAGTAACTGACTTCTGAAACTCCCGCTTGACATTGCAACTGCCTTCTGAGGATTTTGCGTACCACAGCAATTGCTTTCGGGAGGACCTCCGGTCTTTTACAACTGCCTTCAGAAGACCTTTCGTTCTACGGCAACTACATACAAGAGGCCATGATGGCCAGTACAACAGCCAGCATGAGCCCCGCGTAACACAGCAAATACCTTCGCAGGGCCCTGCGGGGATCAGAAACTGTCTTCACGATGTATCAGCGTGGTACAGCAATTAGCTAACGTCAGATCAGCCTCTTTCATCTCCGCCAACTGCTTTATCAGCCACAAATTGTTCCGACAACCTAAATACGGTACCATTTTTCAACAGCGAACATTCATAGCATTACTCAGTCACACCAACATTCCGCCTAAACTCTGTTTCAGCCCACGTCAGAGTCAGCCACGAGGAGTATCATTTTACTGGTTATCACTTTATTGAAACTTTTCCTACCCAATCTAACCTAACCTAGGGTACGTGTTTCTAACCCGCAGGGCAAACATACGTATTTTTCTAGGGTACGTAATGCCATTTTTTATCGTTCTTTTATGACAGTGTCCGGTCATGACAGTGAGGTGAAGTGGAGTGGCGATAGTGCGCGTGTGCGAAAATAATTTGAGCGCAAACGCTGGGCTCCCACACAGTTTCGTTTATCCATGCAAGTGCTGGAAAGATATTGTTTGGTAAATTGAAGGTTTGCAAGTTGATTTGATTTTTTTGCCGTGTTAAATGGAATGAATGGGTGCTGAAATGAATTGCCATTTACCAGTAATATAGTGCACGTTATGTGAAATTGTATTTAATTTTAAGAAGTGATATGCATGTCTGCTATAAGAAAATTGTTCCTAAGTTCGGTTGGGAGAACAACTTGTGGCTGATATCATAGTTAGTAGATACAAAAGTGGCAGCTCTGACGATCGCAATGAACTATTTTTGCGCCTGGCATAACAATCTATCGATAACACTCATCATCTTTTGGGGATGCGGCGGCGCTAATGTGGAACCAAATAAACAGTGATATACAGCGGTTAACCAAGGATAGAAACGGAATGGGCTGAAAAATATCCATTCATACGATACCGTAAGCAAGCTCAGATCAATGGCAGAGCTTATATTTAACAAATCATTAGTTAACTTTGTTGCTGATTTGCTATTCAATGAGCCAACTAACCCGGAGCTGGTCCTGTATTGCACCTATTATTTAGCCCAAAATTACAAATCCAATTAGATTTCAGCAAAATTGTAGAGGGAATGAGAAATCAATTATTGTAATTGTTCTTTCTCAGCAGTTTTTGATGCTGAAAAGCGTTCTAATCCAAACAGTTACAGTAGGTGGGTATAGTATTACTCACCGTCTGACCGCTGTTTGGACTAATTTGTGTCCAGTCTGATAGAAAATCCAAAGACTCTCACCAACTCTTCAGTGGGTGAGATTGTCGCTGACCTATCGAACCAGTGATGCCATGGACAGAACTTTGGAGATGGCAGAAGATTTGGATGAACGTCTTCATGGTAAATACAGCAAGCTTCATACATTCGATTAACCTGAATGATATGTTTGATTTCTTACCATATCTGTTCCTAAGTAGTTTGCTTGAATGTTATTGACTTATGTTATCTGAGAAACTTTAAATATTCAGCTGTATTATTCACACGAAAATGCATATGTATCCCAATCTTCATTCCCATAATATTCTACTTGGTAGAATTGTGAGCGGCTTCGGACCCCTTTAATAAAGCATTCGGAGCATTCATGTGCCACAGTTGGCATGTTAAGAAATGTAGCTGCTACATTACGTACGGCATGTGGTTACAGACCATGTTAGAGCAAATAGATGGATTTTTCCATGTGTACTGGTTTCTGAAGGAAGTGATACTTGGAAGAGTGGGAAGTCCGTGAGATGTTCCCTTGTTGAGGGGGAGGGCGGAGTAAGAATACCTGTTACAGCAACCCGTGCGTGGCTTAATGGGATGGGGAGTGGGTGCTGGGATCCGTGGCGCAGTATTTTCCCCACAGAAAGACGGCATGACACCACTGCCAGCCCAATTTATAAAGCGGCTAAATGTACGTGGTAGCAGTAAGAATGAATCAAAGCAGCTAGAGATTGGTACGGTATTTGTGATGAGGGAAATTGATGTCTCGGCACCGAATGAAACTAAGTTGAAAATTAAGGAATAGTGTTTGTTTGATGTAGCAAAGAAAATCAGGACAGGCGTAGTGTTACAATTGAGTGACTGGTAGGCTACGAGCGTTACGGGGCGACAAAGTTGTCCTCGAGTTTGATGTGGGTGAAGTAGGATAAGAAATGAATGGAAGGATGGACGTTCATGTAGGAAAAAGAGTGAAGAGGATGAGGTGAACTTTTGTATCATTCTGAGTGGGTATAACGGGACTTTTGACAGACAATACACATCGTAGCGTTGCTAGGGTACCAAAATGCGAAAGTTGGAAAGGAAGTGGTGGGAAATGTGCAAGTGAGAACTGGAGTTATAGGTAGATAGAACAGTGGAGAAAACTTAATGTTGATTTGCGTGGAGCAGAAGTTTGTGGTAGGGAACAACTTTTTCAAGATGAAAGACGTTCACAAGAACACATGGGTCAAGATGGTCCACGGTACAGTTTTGAAAAGAGCGCTGATGAATTTTGTGTTGACGTCGGAGCGAGTGAGGGAAGAGGCTATTGGATATGAGGGTGTTTAGAAGAGTGTCTCAATGATAAGTGTTGAATTAAAGGGAATTTACTGTAACAAGTACATGAATGGTGTTCCATGGATTGAAGGAAGGGTATGCTGGGATATGCTGGAAAGAAGTTGGGGATGATTGAAGTTTTGGCGATGAGTTGTGCGAAAAGTGTGGGGTATGTGTTAAGTAGACTGATGTAGGAGGAAGAGTTGCGAGTTGTGGAACGTGGTTGTCAAAATAGCGGTTGCGCAGGGGAGGAAAACTATCGTGGAGTGATCCGGAGTGTTCGGTGCTGTCATACTATAAATATCGCGAGAATGGAACGAATGTGAGGCTTGTGGTGAGAAAAGCAAAATAGAACGCAGATGCAAGTCAGGACAGTTGCGAGACAATTCTGTGGAGAACAAGGGGATGTTATTTAAATGTTTAAGAGGTTGATAAAACATGAGTCGGGGGGAGAGGAGGTGGTGAAAATGTTAACGACAGGAAGCTAACGGATAGCGCCGCAGTACGGAGTGGAAGGCCTAATGATGTATTCAGAACACCGTTTGAATGTATACGTAACAGTGAGGCTGACATTCTTGCTGTAGGTAGAGGTGTACGGATACCAAATTGGAGAGCAAAAATGTGACCGGCACGAGGAAGGAAGAAGAGCGTTCGGCAGTTGGGTCAATAAAAGGGAGGCAAAGTGCTGGGCTTGGACCGCTTTACGTTGAATGCTTGAAGAAAAAAGAGAAACGGTGATCGAACTGTTGGTTAGGTAGATGAATGTGTGAATTGTTTCGATCATAGTGCCGATAATGTGGTGCAGAGCATCCTATGTGTCACTGCAAACGTTCCAACGCGATAAATATGAATAAAGCAACTCAAGAGGCATGAGTATGTTGTGTGTGGAGGGTAAGTTGTACGAAAGAGTTTTGAATGAGGGATTAGAAATTGTACGAATTAGGCGAATAGCGTTGAACAGTGATGCTTTATACTTGGCCCATATCTTTAGAGTTGCACAGGTGTGGGAGGAACACCAAGCAAGTGAATGTATGTGTTCGGAATCTTGATTGATATGGACAAATCACAATGATAGAATCGACTGGAAGGGGTCTTGAATTGTTTTCCTATTGTACAAAGTAAGTGCAATTAGTTAAGAGTGGTCCATAGTTTTTGCTTTGGCAGCCGACTACACATCGCGACAAAAAACAAATAGTCATCAACGATACACACATGCAACTTCCCTCAGGAGGTGCAGAATGATTCAGCTATTGTCACCGACCCTATTTGCTTCTGACAAACATCAGAAGGCCATGTAGGCCTCAGTTACGTCCTTCAAGTGGCCCTCGGTGCCTCTGCAACTTCTTTAGTGACGCCATGCTTATTTATAAGGAAAGGATGTGTTCTGGGCCTTCATGGATCTGGAGAAGGCATACGACAGAATTGATAGGGAAGCGCTGTGGAGGGTGTTGCGTTTGTATGGAGTGGGCGGACATCTGTTGAAAGCAGTGCAGAGTTTCTATGCTGACAGCCGAGCATGTGTCAGAGTGGGGAGCGAGGTGAGTGATTGGTTCACAGTGAAAGTGGGACTGAGACAAGGCTGCGTGATGTCTCCCTGGCTGTTCAACCTCTATATGGATGGAGTGGTCAGGGAGGTGAACGCGAGTGTGCTGGGTCGTGGCTTGGAACCCTTGGAAGCGAATGGGCGGAGTTGGCAGTTGAGCCAGTT
>SDVV010027014.1:0-12167 GCA_016164225.1 Gammarus roeselii | reverse complement strand
GTGTCTGTGTGTGTCTGTGTGTGTCTGTGTGTGTCTGTGTGTGTCTGTGTGTGTCTGTGTGTGTCTGTGTGTCTGTGTGTGTCTGTCTGTGTGTGTCTGTCTGTGTGTGTGTATGTATGTGTGTGTCTGTGTGTGTGTCTGTCTGTCTGTGTCTGTGTCTGTGTGTGGTTTGTCTGTCTGTGTGTGTCTGTGAGTGTCTGTGTGTGTGTCTCTGTCTGTGTCTGTGTGTGGTTTGTCTGTCTGTGTGTGTCTGTGTGTGTGTCTGTCTGTGTGTGTGTGTGTCTGTGTGTGTGTGTCTGTCTGTGTGTGTGTGTCTGTGTGTGTGTGTGTCTGTGTGCATGTCTATGTGTGTGTATGTATGTCTGTGTCTGTGTGTCTGTGGTTAACTGCTAACAAATTCACTCCAAGGTTTAAATCCGGCACAGCACAAAAGCTATATTAGAAATATTTTGCCACACATTCAACAATAGCTAACTGTACCAATTTCTTCATCAGTTGTTTTCTTTGATTTCAGAATTAGGTGACTGTCAGCTAACTGTGAGTTTCAGATTTAATGGCCGCGATGAATTCCGTTATATGAAGAGATGGATCTATTTATGAAGTATTGACAAAATTATTAATGACGATAAAATTATGAACGGGTATAGAATCACCGTAAATTGTTGTTGTTGCCTGGCTACTGGTTCTTGATCGAAATCATTCTCACCCTGTACATTAAAAATATTTCTACAGTTGTAAGGTTTCTTTTGCAAGTTTAAAGCAAGATAAGCCATCTAGCGCAACTGTTGCCAGGCGGCTACTAGTTCAGGTTTTGTCATTCATTGTACACAACACCTGTTGCATGCAATATGGTCAGATCAAATGAAGTCATATTAATTAGAAATTACGGCTAGCGTTAGTGATGAAGGATGTGTAGTTAGTAATACCCCCGAGAACGCATTGTAAAGCATTATAATGTTGCAACCAGTCATTCAAATCTAAATCACTGCCTCACACATTCTTTCCAATCACACTGTTGCACATAATTGCGCCCTTAGGTTGATCCTCACAGAGAAGCTTTACTAAGATACGTAACCTGGTGATGCTGGTTGATGACCTTATCAATGTAATACGAGTTCGTACATGTGTTCATATGTACATGTATACATTGTTTGGAGTTCCCTCACCTTATTGTTCTAGATTTCGTGCTAATTTACGTCAAAACTATTTGACGTCGGATCTAGACGCGTTCAACCGCAGGGAAATTGAACGCTACATTACTACTTGATACAGTATTGCAGGTGTCCAGCCCGCGCTTCTGCAAGCGTCAACGCTCTGGTTCTTCCAATGTGGCGATCGCTCTCTTCTGAATGTGGTCCGGCTCCTGGGAGTGCAGCTCGACGAGCCTCGACGGCACAAGAATACATTCTGACTGCACCCTTGTCAATTCTGGCAGTGAGGCACTACAAGGCTTATCCGACCAACACTGCACCCACTGGCTATTAGAATCTCGTGTGAGTATTACAGAAGACTATATCGCCAAAAAAATTGGCATCGGTCAATGTAATAACATAGCGAGTGATTTCTTGGAATCCCCGTTTGTAATGTCTTTATCTGTTTTCGTCGCTGAAGTGTTTTGTTTCCCGAGCGCTCAGCAAATTGACTCTAGTGCACTGGAAAGCCATGGCACTCTTATCAAAATCTTTTAGAGCGCTTTAAACATATTCTCAACCTCAATCAAAGAATATTCAAATGAATTGTATCATCAGTATAATGAAAGTTTAAACCTGAAGCCAGGAATAGAACCCACGGGCTCTGGTTCGTGAGACCTGCACTGATGGTGCACCATCGAGAGTGGGTGCCAAGCGCCATTGGCAGTATTCCTGTTGCAAACGAAACTATCAGTGGTGCCGAGGTTAGGGTCATTATAATAGGTATAAAAAAACATGATGGTTGTGAATGATGACATTTTAGGAAAATTGTATTAGCAAGTCTCTCTCTGGCGGCATACGAGCCAAGCAGTTGCCCAGAGATGGAACGCATGTCATTGTTTTTCTGATTCTGAAATGTGAAACAAAAATCCGTCGAATATAAATAATTATCGTGCCATTGTTGTTAGTGCCTCAAAATTTTGTAGTATACCATTCTCGCAAGATTGCAAACGTATTTGTTCACGGCGGACTGTTATTTTGGTTTCGAGGATGGTGTTGGTACATGAATGGCGATATTTACATTGGAACAAACAGTAGACTATTACATAAGTAGGGACTCTCCAGTCTTTTTGTGCTTCTCAGATGCAAAGAAAGCGCTTGATACAGTAAATCGCTGGTCTTCGTTCAGAAAATGAATTGAGAGAGTAGCCCCTCCTCAAATGGTTGAGTTGCTTGTGTTCTGGCACCGAGAGCAGGAATTTATTGTTTGATGGGGTAGTTCAAAGTTAGCTAGCTACCATTGCATCAATGGAATTAGACAAAGAGATCAACTGTCGTCTTTGTTGTAGGATGTTTACACATGATCCGATTTTCCTATATATTGAGAACGGAAAACGAAGGGTGTCATGTTGCCAATTGCTTTGTTAATCTTAGCTATGCCGATGATATGCTGTTAGTAGCTCCAACTCCTTCGGCAAGGCAGAAGCGTCTAGATATTTGTCGTAATTTTGCTCGGCCCCATATTATTGTGTTGTGGACAACTCTTCAAAAACTGTGTTTGTTGGTTAGACCAAAGGGTCCGACTTCTCGACTGATGTTAAGCTAGGAAGCTATGGCGTCGCATTTGATGTTGCTGACGAATTTCAGTATTGCGGCCACATTGCTTCTGCAGATTGCACTGATGGTAAGGATGTTACAAAGCAGACCTGACGACAAAAAACCGTTGGTATCATGCTAGTACGGAAGTCCGCTTTTGCAACAAAGGGAGTAAAAATACACCTTTTTGAATCGTATTGTTACCAAATTTACTGCAATGCAATCGTATTGTTACTCAGTTTACTGCAAGCTGACTGTGATCTATAATGACATCTATCGTCGACTGATCCAAGTTCCGTACTAGACGTCCGCGAGCAGAGTATTGGCTGAGAACACATCGGATCCCATTCGGCTATGTTCGTCAAGCGGCACCTAGCCTCATGACCAGAGTAAGGGCTTCTAACAACGGAGTCCGCGTTGCAATCTGCATTAGCGATCCGCTTGCTTTGTCGTCAGTGTTGGAATGGTGGAGAAAAATACTGTTCGCTCGGAAAGGAAAATAATATGCGTGCCCTATTCGATCAAATTTATTTTTAATGTGTTCTCCGACTTTCTCGTCTGCCTTACCCTAGCGGATTACTAAAATTTGCAATAGATTTAGTTTTGTGTCAAATGTTGTACTCTGGTTTTGAATAAATTTTTATTTATCATTGTTATTATTACGATTAGGTGTGCCGTTAGTGCACCAACAAAGCAAAAGATGTGATACAGGCTCATAAACCTTTACATTAGTCTTCTGGTGTAATATCCTTATATTACATATCAACTAAATACCTATACTCATCGTCATCCATTCCTTGTGTTTTGGCTTGAAGGCTTTGCTGGATTACTCGTCGAAAATATTTGTTCAATTATTCGTTATGAATTAACCCTAAGCTAATTTTCATCCGCCATATGCGGCACGTTTCGAATAACGAAAACTCTTCGCCTCAAACGATCCATTTGTGTTCCCGTCTCAGTTATGAAAAAGAGGGTATTGATTCATTTGTTCTCCTCTATAAATAGATTCCAATGAATGAACTCATTTGCATATTCAATTTGCGAACAACAATGTAACAGGTCAGAAAATTACTTCTCGAAGAGGGGCACAATTTAGAAATTAGCGCTGGGCAACCGTCGTAACTGCTCCGAACAAAGGAATTCGTGGACGCTCGCGCGATCATGCGAATAACATTGCAGTCGTTTTCTCCTACCTCCAAGTAGTTCATAAGGTTAAAAAACTCTTCTGCGCAGATTGTTGAGACGACAATCGATTGTGTTTTGGGGAAACATTTTTTTTTCAGCGGACAGTGGAGATAAGTGACTTGTGGAGATCCGAGTATTTTTTATTGACGAAATACAGCATAATTTAATTTTGCTATTGCCGTATTTTAGGACCGTTTTCAACGTGTAAGTTCGCATTATCCGAAAGACTCTTCAACGAATGACATAGTTTGCGCAAATTATTATTTAGTAATTTGCGCCAATTTTATCAGTCGTGGACAGTCTTTCGAATAGTTCGAACTATCAACAAGCGAAAGGTACAGAAAATTCGGTAGAAGCAAAATTAAATTTTACTGCGCTTCGTCAAAAAATAACTCTGTTCTCCATAAGTCACTTTTCTTCACTGCCCGCTGAAAAAATAAAACATTAATGTATTTCACAATGAAACACAATCAATCAGCAAACTATCTTCTGTAATTTGTCGTCTCAGCAAATCTGTGCAGAAAATTTTCTTACACTAATAAACTACTCCGTCCTAATCTATTGGCTTGTGTTTGAAAAAAAAATGTGACTAAATAAAGTATTAGAGATCTGTTCGTCAAAATGATTGCTCAACTAAATATATCGAATAAAGATAGGCTACTTAAATACTGAAAAAGGTCGAGCTGATTACAACTCGCCTGGATATGCCAATATTCACTGTTTTGCACCAGTTACGTCACAGGCTGGTAGGGCGGGGCCATGACGTCAAACCATGATTTTCTGACGTCCCCTCCTAAATTGTTCGGTTTATCCTGTCATGTTAGTGTACCATGTCTACACTAGTCGTGAAATTCTTTTGTAACAAACGTCAGAGCAGCTCATTTCTTGTATTCAGCTCGCAAAATCTTAATTGTGCAAATCTGGGAAAAGGGTAAGTTAGCTTCTATTTCCATAATGCAAACCATCATAACAATTAGCTACAACTTTTAGTGCGCTAATTAGGCTGCCATTTGCTCACAGGATTTAAAGGACGTGTGTCAGGGAAAGCTATGGAATTTCTATCTAAAGACTGATATTTGTGATTTATGATTGCGATCACGTTCAATTTCCCCGTTAACCAGGGAAGATATATAGATTTTATTTATTTCGTGTTTCTGCAAAATATCATAATGTCACAATTGTATTGTAGTAGTGCAAGCTCTCTGCAGTGTCTATTATTTCTAAAGTCATTTTTTCAGCCTGTTATAAGCTAAATCTTGATGTTTTGTATTTGTAGGTTCAATTTCAACAATATTCATTATGCTGATTTTATCTTTTGTAGAATTAAATAGTAGACACAGTAAGACTCCTCACCTGCTAGCCAGCTAAATGATTGTATGGTTTATATCTTTTGCATACAGCCGGATGGAGCTCTTCCTGCTTGTGAGTGGTTGGTTGGTACTGCAGTTCCTAGCAGAAGGTGTTAGTTTCTGGGCTATCATTAATCAATTGGTTTGTGTTTAGCTGTACATATATGTAAATGTTTGTTACTGCACTAGAGTGAGAATAAATAGATGCAAAATATAAATGTTAACTATCAAGCTAACTATTATCTTTAAGTGGGTGATTCTTCATAAAAGGTTGGTTTGTAATGTAAGAAAATACCTTGTTCCAGGCAAACTTTCCCATTGTAAATATTTAACAGGATTTCTATTTTGCAGTTGTGTGCTTGCCACCTCTGACTCCCAGTGGGCCTGCTGCTCTGCTTGTGCCTGCTGATGCTCCTGCCAGCGTTCGCTGCTGGTCTGCACGTTCTGGTAGTTGCCTCTGATGTTGCCGGCAGCTGCTTATACCTCTACTGACGAGTTCCCAGAGCCTCACAGCCTAGTCGTGGTGGAGCCTAATATTGTTATTCGTGTACCTCAGCTCCCTTGCCCTTCTGGAACTTGTTTTAAATTAAAGAATTATGGATAGTAATTTGGAAATATAATTGTGATTATTTTACAGTAAATTTATGCGACTCAAACAGTTTAATTCATCCTTGGTGGCACCCAGTCATAATAAGATTAGATTGTTGTGTCAAAATCCGGAACCGTTTGCCGGAGGATCCTGTTAGATTAGTTGTTTGGTTTGCGCTGGTTATCCGGGCCAGCCACTACTAAATTGGCGCCCGAACAGGGACTGGGTGTTTGCCTTGGATGGGTATTTGGAGTTTAAAAGTAATGCTGTAGATTGTTTGAGAATATTTGATAAACTAATTTTTAAGATTAATTGAGGGGAGGTGAGGTACAGGATCATTGGGAGTCAGCGATGCTGCCGACCTCTGCAATGGCGGGGCATCACTCGCGGGGTCAGCCTACGGTGTGATGTCTGTCTCCGCGACAACGCCTGGCTGTCCAATGGGAGAGGCCGAGATGATGGCCTCTGGGTCTGTGGGGCCACTTTTCTCCCCGCTTCGTCACTCTGCGGCAGCATTCCCCCTCATGGCGTCAGTCTCAGATTCGGCAACCGAGGTGGATCGCAGCTTTGCAGAATTGTCTGCAACTTGTCTGCCTTCTGGTACTGGAGCCACAGTTGGTGCTCCCACACTGCGTGACACTTCACTGCAGTGCGAGCCTCCAAATGAATTTGCCAGAGCTGGTGAGTTTGTTGAGTTTGTTATTGAACTGCAGTCTCTTCTACATCAGTTAAAAGAAGAAAAAGTGCGTGACGATTTCAGAGCTGGTCAGATAATTATAACAGATAGGCTGGATATGGTTCTACTCTCCTTGGACGTCATTGGAACTCTTTTGTTTCCCAATTGGAGTGGTGCTGTTGCAGGCAGACGGAAATTACGATCCCAGGCAGCTGCACATTTTCGGAGTTTGTGAACCAGAAATTTGTTTCTCCTAAAGATGCCAGAGACCTATGCTGGACTGGATGAGTTGTCTTATGCTATGTGGATGGAAATAATAATTGAGGTCATGTCTAGCAAATACTGGTCTTCTTCTGAGTCAGTTTCTGTGGAGTGTAGATTTCAAAGAACCTCGTGTGTAATGAATGAGTCGTGTAGTGTACTCTCAAACTCGGCGAATAGTATTCTCTGTTCTGAGGAGGAGCCTCAAGTTGAGGTAGATTCTAGAATTTCCAGAAAGAAACTCATTTAAAGGAAGCAGAAGCTCTGCAGGTTGTGTGGGAAATATTCCGAAAGGTCTGTTCTCCATGATTTTGATTCTCCACTGTATTCTATGCAGTCTTTTTGTGCACATAAGTGTTCGTGTCAACTATCGGCTCATCTGAGAAAGGTGAAGGTTACGCCTTTGATAATTAAAAATTTGGAAATTCAAGATAGTTCTTCTGACAGCTCGTCTGACAGTGATTCTGACATGATGGATTCTAATTTGCGTCCGCAGTTCCCAAGATTGGCTGTGGATCCTGGCTGCTTTGATAAGACTGGCAATAAATCCCTGAAGCAGTTTCTCTCCAGATATAAACGTTATTTCAACAGCACTTATGAGGATGGTCAGCGTGACTGCACTCGTGAGCTGTCACGGTTTATAAGTGGGGAGCTGGAGGATGCTTACAAGGCTCTTGGTGGTGCACGGGTGAGGTATAGCAAGATGAAGGGAGGCTTGCTGAAGTGATACAGGACACGGAGAGATAGCTGTTCTTCCAGATACAGAACCGAGTTTGAGCAAACCGTCATGCAGTCTGGAGAAAGTTTTGTACTCTATTTCATGAGACTCGAGGGACTTGCCTTGAAAGCTTTTAGTAGAGACCCTACCATTTGTGTCAAACAATTGATTGAGAAGGTTTCCGCCACTGTCACAGGGTGGTTCATTGAGTGCATTGAACAAAAAGACGAGATTAAGAGGATGTTGAAGCTTGGAGAAAGGACAACTTGGGGTGAACTTTTGGAGTTGGCCAAGTTGAAGGACAAGGCACAAAGAAAGATGCAATTACACATGTTGAAAAGAAAGACTTCAGAACAACAGGAGCAAGTTAACTCTGACCAGAAGGAGAATGGTGGGGAGGTGAAATTGGCTGGTGTGAGGAGACGTTGCAAAATTGTTCGGAATTCTAATTACAAAAAGAAAGTTGAATCTTTTCAATGTTATTCATGTGGGGAGTTTGGTCATTTCTGGGCAGCTTGTTCACATCCTGCAGGCAAAGTAGAGAGTGATTGAGAGCAGAAAGTTGGAAGTACCCCACATCATAAATGTAATGATTCTAGTGATCACATCCTGAATTATTCCTTGCCAGATTTTGAACCAGCTGTAGAGTTTTCTTATCAAGATAGGTCTCAGTGTGTTGATCATGATATTGACAGTCCAGAGCTTGTTGGTGATGGGAAGCACATATTGCTTGGCCCACCTACATCAGCACACTACCAGTTGACTCAACCTATCTCACATGAAGATGTTTTTCTGCATCTACCTATGACTGGAAATTTGGGCCCAGATCAGCTTGGTGCAGAGTTAGCTATCATTAGTTTTCACTAATCAGATGTGATGTTGGATTTTGATGATGACATCTGGGATGTATCCCAGGATGACAAATCCAATCAGAGTTTTGAACTTAAGCCCATGTGTGACCAACCTGGGTGATCAAATCTTGCTGGATTCTTTTATTGGAGACTGATGGCTAACCAAACTGTCCTGGGTCTGCCGGACGTATAATCTAAATTGATTGGCCATACCTTTGATTTCATAAACTTCTTTAGGCTTGACTAATTGTTGCCTCTCTCCTAGTGTGTTCCTACGAAAGATCTTTTCCTTCTTGGCTAATCTGGTGGGGAGGGGAGTTGATTTAGATGGGATTTGTCCTCTACTCCAACAGAAGACTGAGGAATATATTGTAGATTTCATACCAACGTTGAATTCATGTGTGATTAGGGCGGTTCTCCATCTCTGGAGTGTGCTAGCAGGAGGTATTTTCTTCCTGTGTATTCTGGTGGGGAGTGGAGATAATGTCCTGAGTTTTATAGTCAAATATTTGGGTGGCAGGTGTATGGAGTTCATATATTTGAAACGTGGTCACTAGGTAATGCATAATTTGAAGTTGCCATGTGGTACATTAAATGTCAAGGGTTTTGTGACATCACCAGTTGATTGTGTTTGGTACATAAGAAAAGGTTTGTTCTGCCAGTTTTGAGCTGATTTATTTGTTTTATTAAAATTAGAGTTTTACTGAGTTCACTGTGGATGACCGATGTAATTAATCAAGTGCTGACATACTCAGTGCAATATTAATAAAAGAAAAAGTAAATGCCTGAATCTACTCATTCTTGAGTTATAATTTCTCTCTAATGATACCATTTGGCTTACAGCAGGCTGGTGGGGAGGAGTGTAGTAGTGCAAGCTCTCTGCAGTGTCTATTATTTCTAAAGTAATTTTTTCAGCCTGGTATAAGCTAAATTTTGATGTTTTGTATTTGTAGGTTCAATATCAACAATATTCATTATGCTGATTTTATCTTTTGTAGAATTAAATAGTAGACACAGTAAGACTCCTCACCTGCTAGCCAGCTAAATGATTGTATGGTTTATATCTTTTGCGTACAGCCGGATGGAGCTCTTCCTGCTTGTGAGTGGTTGGTTGGTACTGCAGTTCCTAGCAGAAGGTGTTAGTTTCTGGGCTATCATTTATTAATTGGTTTGTGTTTAGCTGTACATATATGTAAATGTTTGTTACTGCACTAGAGTGCGAATAAATAAATGCAAAATATAAATGTTAACTATCAAGCTAACTATTATCTTTAAGTGGGTGATTCTTCATAAAAGGTTGGTTTGCAATGTAAGAAAATACCTTGTTCCAGGCAAACTTTCCCATTGTAAATATTTAACAGGATATCTATTTTGCAGTTGTGTGCTTGCCACCTCTGACTCCCAGTGGGCCTGCTGCTCTGCTTGTGCCTGCTGATGCTCCTGCCAGCGTTCGCTGCTGGTCTGCACGTTCTGGTAGTTGCCTCTGTTGTTGCCGGCAGCTGCTTATACCCCTACTGACGAGTTCCCAGCGCCTCACAGCCTAGTCGTGGTGGAGCCTAATATTGTTATTCGTGTACCTCAGCTCCCTTGCCCTTCTGGAACTTGTTTTAAATTAAAGAATTATGGATAGTAATTTGGAATTATAATTGTGATTATTTTACAGTAAATTTATGAGACTCAAACACTTTCATTCATCCTTGGTGGCACCCAGTCATAATAAGATTAGATTGTTGTGTCAAAATCCGGAACCGTTTGCCGAAGGATCCTGTTAGATTAGTTATTTGGTTTGCGCTGGTTATCCGGGCCAGCCACTACTAAAGTATGACGTCATAAAGTGGTCACTTTTTCACCAATCGCTGGGCAATATACCACGGGAAACAAACTGCCATTGTTCATCAGCTACTTTTGTCTACATTTCTGACCAGTTGATTCATTAGATGACGAACGCAATTTTTTCAGCCCTCACGAATAGGTAATTTTCTTGCCAGAGACTCACATATGTCCAATTTTATGCAATCCATGTACACAATTCGAGGCTATAAAAAATTAGCAATTTAAAAAGTACAAGCACGCTCTCCACAAATACCCTCCTCTCTATGTCTAGCTTCGACGTGACCTCTCTGTTCACTAACATCCCTTTAGTTGAAACAATTAACATCATATGCCAAACTCTGTTTAACTCACAGGACCACCATCATAATATCTGAATCTGAGTTCAGTGTTCTCCTTAACTTGGTATGCCAACAATCATTTTCTATTATCGGCGACTCAGCCTTCCAACAGTGCGATGGAGTACAAATGGGCTCCATTTTGGGCCCCACTCTAGCCAACGCTTTCCTATATCATTACGAAACAATTTGGCTCGACCAATGACCAACAGCGTTCAAACCCATGTTCTTCAAGAGAGACGTTGATGGCACTTTCATTATCTTTAACGAACAGTCCCACACTAATAAATTTTTAAATAATTTGAATAACACAAACAACATGCCAACATTAAATTCAGTGTCGAGACTGAGCACAACCACTCCATCCCTTTTCTTGATATCAATCTCGAGAGACCAAAATTACAGGATGCACACTAGCATCTTTAGAAAACTTACCTTCACAGGCCTCAGCATCAGTTTTTTTCCCGTACCCCTCTAAAATAAAGGATTAACAACATTAAAATCCTAATTCACAGAACATTCGACCTTTCCTTCTCATACTTAGCTTATCACCAAAAAATCAAGTTCCTTTGAAAATTCTTTACCAAAATGGCTACCCAGCAACCTTGTTTGAAAAAAAAATGCAGACGATTTCTCAATAATACTTCAACAAAACCAACCCAAATACTAACTGCCAACAAGAAAATAGTATTTTTGTCACTACTTTATTATGGCCCAGGTTCAGTAACTCTATATACAAAATTACTTAACACACTCTCGGATTTATATTCTCAAGTAAAATTCAACCTTGGATGAAAAAAAACTTTAGCCGCCTGATCGTTGTTCCGCTCCAAAGGTATGGTCTCTCCTGACGTGCATTCCGACATCATATATTGTTTTTTTTTGTGACAGCTGCTACGCTTCATATGTCGGTAGCACAAGAAGGAGATTCTGAGAAAGAGGGGACCAACAGGTAGGAATTTCAAGCAGAGCGGGTAAACCATTTACTAAGGTTACACACTCCATCCCATGCAAGCACGCTGTGGATCATAACCATCTCTTCAAAAATAAGCATTTCATAATCCTTGCGCAATAATAAAGCAGCTCAAGCTTACTCATTCTTGAATCCCTGCATATACACCAATCAAAACCTTCCATCAACATTCATCAGTCTGGCACAAAACTGATTGATGTTCCAGACACCAATTAGAGCACAGCATGCCCCGACCCGACTCTACTTTTACTGGACCAAACACATCTGATACCTCACTCTGTGCCCGCTTCCATGGAGGTATCTAGAGTTACTGCCGCCGTGGAAATGGTCCTGTGGTTCCCGTGCTTTGCGGTATGACCCGGTGACTACTCCATCGGGGCTCTAGTCTCTTGATAGTCCAGCACCCTATCCTTACCTTTCAGCTATTTCGCCCCCCCCTTTTTGAAAACAAAAAATATCATTTTGGTTCCTACAACTGTGATGGGATATCGCTCATGAAACGTTTTGACAGATATATCCTTCGGGTTTTAGATACTGTTTAATTTTAATATTAATTTTAGCCCCTCTACCTAACTCACGCTCTATGAAATGCTAATTGAAGCACTAGTTTAGCTTTTTCCTTCATAAATAAGATTCCCAACGAATCATAACATCGATAATATACACACACA